>VDFB02000003.1:210010240-210157665 GCA_007258455.2 Sequoia sempervirens | reverse complement strand
CTACCCTATACATTAAACCCTCAACCCTCAATTCTCAACCCTCAACCCTCAACCCTCAACCCTTAAACCCTAAACCCTCAACCCCTATACCCTCAACCTTAATCCTTCAAGCATATACCCTCTACCCTTGACAACTAACCCTCAAACCTAAACCATTTAACCCTAAACCCTTAAACCTTCAACCCTCTACCCTCAACCCTAATCCCTTAACCCTATACCCTCAATCCAATACCCTAAACCATCAACCCTATAGGTCCTCTACCCTAATCCCTGAACCCTATACCCACAACCCCTATCACTTTATTTTTATCTATACATCTCACCTCTCTCTCCCTCCCTTTCTCCTACACTCTCTAATTGTCTCTATCTACCCTCTCCCTCCTTCTACATACCTCTTGCTTAATCAATCCCTACCACACTCTCGATCCCTCTATCTATCTCTCTCTATCTCCCTCCCACTACCTCTCAATCACTGCCTCTCTCTCCCACTACCTATCTCTTTCCCTACCTCTTAGGTCTCTCCCTCCCACCCCCTCTCTCTCAGGTATCTCCCTCTAGCACCCTATCTAGGTAACTCTCTCTCTCTCCCCCCTCTCTCTCTACCCCTCCCACCCTACCTAGATAAGTTCCTCTCTCTCAAGTTACTCCCTCCCACATGGTCTCCCTCTCTTAGGTTTCTCACTCTCACACTACCTCTCTCTCCCTCTAGCACCCTACCTACATAACTCTCTCTTTCTCTCCCCCTCTCTCTCCTTCTCTCTCAATTCCCTCTCTCCCACTGATCTCTCTCTCTCTCTCCCTCTCTCCCTCCCACCCTACCTAGCTAAGACCCTCTCACTCCAACCCCTTCTCTCCCACTCCCTCTCTTAATACTCTCTCTCTTAGGTCTCTCCCTCCCTCTCTCCCTCCAACCATAGCTTGACAACTCTCTTTCTCTCTTAAAATTATCCCTCCCCCTAAAGACATATATAAATACATATGTACAAATAATCCTACATATATAAAAGCATATATAAAAACCATGTCAAAACTAAGATATGAGCACATTATAACAAACACACGTTATATCTTGCTTTGGGAATCCCCAAGCCTTAGGCTTGGTATTTTCCTTGGAATACCAACCCAAAGGATTGGAGGACCTTCCCAATGACCAAATATGTGTTTTTGCAAATTCTATAATATTTCACATAATCGAGTTCATGCTCACCATTAGGATTGCACATATTTCAATTTCAAGCAAATAAAACAATTGGGTAATGTTAGGCTCTCTCATAGCTATCTAATGAGGTAATTTTTTTCAATTTTTGACAATGTTAAGCCTTTGATCTATAATTTCTTTTGTTTGTGTGTCTCTTTTTTGGTAAAAAGTAGTGTTTGGTTGTTTTTTTTTATAAATTAACCGTTCATCAAAATTTCAAATAAATTACATTTTTAGAAACTACACTCTATTCTACAAATTTTAATTAAAAAATTTAATTAGTTTCCAAAATTTGTAGGGGTAGCACAACCAAAATTCTATTTTTTAGGAAGTGTTCACTTTGAAAATTAGTAAAAAATCAAATATTCCTTAAAAAATTATCAAAAAAATCATGCATCAACTACATACTATTAGCTAATTTCTCGCCAAAGTGATTTTAAAAATACTAAAAAAAAGTTCACCATGCTACGTTCCCACAAAAGTTGCTATGTTATGTTTTTCTGACCAAAAAAAATCAATTTCTGTGGGTCCCTCTTTTGAACCCCTTAATCTCAACCATTTTCAAAATAAATTAGTAGTTTAGAAAGTAGACTCAGATCACTACGATCTTTATTTTTTTTGCATCTCAAAATTTTGAGTGTAACTATCCTCAATTTCTAATCCAAAGTCAGTATTTCCTAATTTCAGAAAAAAGTGGCCACTTAAGCCCCCTTTTTGGGCCCCCATCTTTTTGTAGTCGCCCAGTATCACGTTCTCTAATAGGGGGTAAGGTAAGCATTTTTTTTAGTAAGATGCAACATGATATTGTGAAGGGTATCGGGTAAAGGAGTGAATTCTCTCTCCCTATCTTTGAAAGGAATTGTTGTTTTTATAGCAACCACTTGATTGTTGTTTTGTTGACTTGTCTGAGGAGAATTTAATTGTAGAAATACCTTATTTTGTTTCTTGAATGGTTGATATTTGTTTTGAGTTGTGGATTTTGTCTTTTTCAGATGACTAGGGGGATTTTCACATGACGACCGCTAGTCGTGTTTTGATGGTCACGAAGGGCTATACATAACTGTGTGAAGGATGGAAAGCTTAAAATTTCAATTTCATTAGAGTTTATCTTGTAAGTTGGAAATGAAAATTAGTTGAAGGTTGACATCAGGGATTTTAATGTTCATTTGTGAATAAAGTGTTTGATATCTTCATATGAAATCGGTCACTTTTTCATCCTCTTTTTGCTTGCATGTCATTAAATCAACAAGGGTCATCTTGGACCCGTGTCACCAAAAAATGTATAGTTGACATTTTTATGCTCACTTAAGTCTCTCTTATGGAATTTGGCTTGATTTTACCTATATTTAATGTTGTAATGTGACCAACACATTCACATTAGGTCTTGGACCCTTGTGAATCATTAAGACTTCTAGGATGTCTTGTAAAAGTGTTGTGAACTATTGTAACTCATTTATGCACTTTTCTAGACTCTTCTTGTCATAATTCACCTAAATAACTGCTTTTTATCACTTAACAAGTCTTATTTCAAAGTGTTGTAAAGTGTTCTAACCCACTTTCATGCTTTTCTAGACTTTTCATCACTAATTTAACCCTTTCTCATGTTTAAATGACCCTTTAATACACTTTCTGGCCCACCTTAAGTGTGTTTTTGATAATATTCATGTTAGACAACATTTAATGCCCCATAATTCATGACACCCACTTAATTTGCTTAAGTGGGACTAAGTCACCAATAGGGGAAACTTAGTCCTTTTTGGCACAAAAATCAAAATTATTTGAAAATTTTGACAAGATTTCATTCTCTAACCCTTGAGGTCGGCCTATGATGTGTTATTTTTGGGAAATTTATTAAAATAAAATATAAATAAGGGTTTTTCCCCTGATTTTTCATCTCCTACAATCTCATAATCTCTTGCACTCATTAAGAATTCAATCTTTCAAGTATTCAAGCAATTTAGGCATAATCAAGTCATCCATTGGAGCACTTCATTGCATATCTTCAAATTTCTACATCAAGGTTTGGTAATTTTATGACATTGCATGTTTTTTATTTATAATTCTCTTTCCATTTCATTTCGTTTCTTTTCATTTCATTTTATAGGGTTTGATTACCAAAGTGAGGTTTGACCAAGGAAAACCCCTATACTCTAACCCTTAACCATTTTTCCCTCTTTGCATGTGTGTTTGCAATATTTGTAGGAAGATTTGTCAAATAAATTGTTGTTGAAAAGTGTTCAATAAGTCAATAATCTATTAAAGTCATGAAAAACCTAATTCAAGATTGGAGACTCTTTTCATCCTGCTTTCTATAGAATCAAGTGTGGACACCTATTAGAAAATAAAGTGTAGACCTGAAGCTATAGGATCCTATCCCTAGATTCTTGAAATTTGTAGGTGGAATAATTTTCCATCCTTGGTAAATTAGTCCCATTGCTAGGCCTAAAAAATTGTTTTTTCATTTCTTGATACCCATTTGCCAGATTCCTGTTCTAGCAAGTTTTCCCCGGAACTGGGGCTAAGTTGCCTAGTCTGGCATAAGTGTCCCAGTCAAAATTTTCAGTCAAATCTTTAGGATTCCAAAATATTTCTACATCTAATTTGAGATTCTAGGTACAATCTCCAACTTTGTTAGTTATTTCATCATTTACTTGCATTTTTAGGTCTTTTTGCATATCATAGTGTGTTTTCCAGCACTTTGCATTTCTTAGGTTTAGCATCATTAAATCATTTTATTTCTGAATCATTGCATTAGTAAATCATAATTAGATACATTACATCTCATTTACATTAATCTTGAGAGTATAAATTTGCATTTTGGACTCCATTACTTTCTCCTTTTAGGTGAAAAACCCTAAAAGGATCTTAAAGTAGTTGGGTTATCCAAAATCATTGTCCACATTTTGGTAAACCTCAAATTTTGAACATATTTACTTCCTCTTTTCAATGCATCCTAGGTTTCATGTTCATTGTATTAGTTATTGCATTGTTCAAATTGCATCCTAGGGTTTGACAAATTGCATTAGTGAAAAACTCAAATAGCTTGCATTTTTGCATCATTTTTACATTGAAAACAACAAAAATTTTGCATTTTCATATTGTAGTTGCATTCGTGCATCCAAAAGACATAAAATTGCATTCAAAATTTCTGAAAAATATTAAAAAATCATCATTGGGACAAAATTTCCACACTGGGTGACTTAGTCCTTCTTCATATTTTGCACTGTAATTTCTGGCATTTTCTAGGAATTTTCTGTCTTTCTATTTTCTATTACTGCCTTCTGTCATACTTTCCAGATTTCTTGTTTTATTCTCTTTCTAGCATATTAGTTTACTTTCACTCATTGTCATCATGGCTTTTTTCTTTAGTAAGTATTTGACATCATTGAAATCCTTAGTTGACATGTACAACTATGCCTTTGGCTATGATCCTAATGACCTTGAGCTTCCTCATGCTCCTTAAACTCCTCATTATTTTCCTCCTCATGATGTTGAAATCATACAAGAAGATGATGCTAGAATGAATTAGTTCTCTAATGAATTCCTTAACAACCTTGAAGCCAATAAAACATTTTATCCTTTCATGAAATCCCAAGACCTTCCTACTGTATCTCCTAATACATTTGGATTCCTACATCTTGAAACCAATGAAGGACTTAAGTTCCCTCCTATAGGAGGACCTAGTTCTTCTTCACAAGCAATTCCACAACCATCCTATGATAAAAAAAAGTCACTAATACCCCTATAAACCTTGAGGAAACTTATGGTAAAGGGTTTACTATTCTAAGAAAACAAGGATGTGACATAACCACTGAACATGAAATCCATCAACTTTTTGAGAAAGTCACTATTGAAGAAAAAAAAAAAGGGATAGGCTATCAAGCCCCTCCTAACTTGAACATCCTTCTTCCTTGTGAACAACCCTTCAATGATACTAATGATAAGGATACCAGGATCCCCATGGGTCCTCTTCCTCCTTCTATTCATGAAAATGGTGAATCTAGTAAACGTAAACAACCTTACAAGCTGAAAAAACTAAAGTTTCCTCTCCATCCACCACCTAAATGTGAAAGATAACTGCAAAATATTTTAAATAGAGGCCTTATAATTTTTCCTGCTTTGAACATGTTGGTCATTCGTCCTAAAGATTCTAACATCCCATATTGTAAATACCATCATGTTCTTGGACACCGTAGTGAAGAATGTTAGACATTAAAGGAAATACTGAATAAGTATCACTTTGAGGACACCGACTGCTATCCCATCAATCCATAGTACACTTTCCATTCCTTCACATGCACTAGTTTTAGCATCTTCCATTCTCACTATTGTATGTCCTTTCCCATCACCTACCTTAGCTCACACTTTCCTTGCACTCAGTGGGGGTAAGAAGTTGTTAGCCTTGTGCTAGTGATGCACTTGTCTTTGTCCCCTAGCTATGTTGTTCACCTTCTGCTTGGGAGGTGGATGCCTCATTTGATGCATGGCTTACATTTGCATTGCTATTCCTTTTTCCTTTCTTTGATTGTGTGTGAGTATCGTGTTACCTTGTGACATGATGTTTGATGTTCTCTCTCTTTGTGCACTTCCTCTATTTGTAGCTACATTATTCTATATGTCATACATTGCTTTCAATTCTTCTCTTTTATTTTTTGTTTTCCTTTTGGGGATGATGCAAAGTGTTGAGATGCCCTATGTCTCTTCCATGTTGACCCAAACGGTCGTTTTACTTTCTTTTTCACTTTTTTTTTTTGTGTTTTCCTTTTGGGGATGATGCAAAGTGTTGAGACCTCTATGTCTCTTCCATGTTGACAAAAGGTCCTTTTACTTTCTTTTTCACCTTTTTCTTTTGTGTTTTCCTTTTGGGGATGATGCAAAGCATTGAGATGCCCAATGTCTCTTCCATGTTGACCCAAAAGGTCCTTTTTCCTTTTTTTTTTTGCTTTTCTTTTCTTCTGTTTTCCTTTTGGGGATGATGTAAGGCATTGAGACCAAAATGTCTCCTTCATGTTGACCTAAATGTCTTTCTTTTTCATTTTTCCTTTTGATTGTTCACTTTTGTTTTGTGTTTTCCTTTTGGGGACAATGCAAAGCATTGAGACACCCTATGTCTCTTCCATGTTGACCCAAAAAGGTTCTTTTTCTTTTGTTTTTGCTCTCTATTTGTCATTCTTCTAGTTTTATGTATTTGGGGAATGATGACAGTTCTGAGCTCTTTAATAAAAATATTGCAGAAATGAACATATTGAATCCAAATCCATAGATCCCTTATGTGTTTGGTGTTTTCATTTTAGGGGCAACCCTCTTTTGTTTTTGCATTTTTCATTTTCTACTTTAATGTAATTGCTCATAGAACAATGTGTAGAAATTCCTTTAAAGTGGGGGAATACATTGACATTATCATTTTGTATTTTTTTCTTTTTCATGGTTCTTAGTGTAGCCTTGTTACTTCATACGATGCATTTGTCACTTTATGCATGACATTGGGTGTGATTTCCTTCATAAGCATGATCTATCTTAGCATATTACATTCCTTGTTGGTGGCCTGATGTGACACACTACATCCCCTAAGTTGCAATTTTTCTATTCTTTGATTGGTCCTCTCTTGGAGACATTAGACACAATGTTCCCTATCTAAACAAGACTCATTTGAACATTTCTTTTGCATGTTTCATTTTGAATTTACATGTCCACCTTGCATAACATAGCTTGCATGCCTGTAGTACCATTGCATTTGTTCATGAGATCTAAGCATACAAAGCTTTTCTTATCTCATGAAGGACGAACTGACACTATCTTTGTGATGCCTTATTAAAGTTATCAGGAGGTATAACTTTGATATGGTTGAATGGGAAGCCCATTTCGTGGCATGAATTTCCCCATAGCCACCTTTTTGGGATTTCTCACCCCATGGACAACCAACAGTTTATTGGCCCCAGAGAGAGTATGTTGTGGATTTCTCACCCCAAGGACAACTAGAAGTTATGTGGCCCTAGAGTGAGTATACTTGGGTCTTCTCACCTGGGGGACAGCCATAAGTTCTGTTGCCCCATAGTGAGTACACATTTATTTTTCCAAACAAATAGCCTAGATCTAATCCACAACAAGTTGGATAGAAGATCAAAGCTTTCTTTCTTCCTTTCTCATCATCATGTGTGTTCCTTTGTGCTTATGTTTGGTTTTCCATGGGATCTTAATCCTGAAGGCTTGATCATCCTCCTTGATTATGGTTGTCTCATCTTACCAGCATGTGTGCATTTGGATCCCTCTTGATGTGCATGTTAGGCTACTTTAGCAAGAGTTTGAAGGAAGTTCATCCTCTCACTAAAGTGTGGGCTTAGTGTGTCACCAAAAAATGTACAGTTGACATTTTTATGCTCAATTGAGTCTCTTTTATGGACTTTGGCTTGATTTTACCTAGATTTAATGTTGTAATGTGACCAACTCATTCACATTACGTCTTGGACCCTTTTGAATCGTTAAGACTTCTAGGATGTCTTGTAAAGGTGTTGTGAACTATTTATCTTATTTCTACACTTTTCTAGACTCTTCTTATCATAATTAACCTAAATAACTCCTTTTTATCACTTACCAAGTCTTACTTCAAAGTGTTATAAAGCATTGTAAAGTTGTGTAACCCACTTTCATGGTTTTCTAAACTTTTCATCACTAATTTAACCCTTTCTCATGTTTAAATGACCCTTTAATACACTTTTCGGTCCCCCTTAAGTGTGTTTTTGAGAATATTCCCATTAGACAACATTTAATTCCCTCATAATTCTCGACAACCACTTAATTTTCTTAAGTGGGATTAAGTTTCCAATAGGGGCATCTTAGTCCTTTTTGGCACAAAAATCAAAATTATTTCAAAATTCTAGCGGGATTTCATTCTCTAACCCTTGAGGTTAGCTTGTGATGTGTTATTTTCAGGAAATTTAGTAAAATCAAGTACAAATAATGGTTTTCCCCCTCATTTTTCATCTCCTACAATCTCATAATCTCTTGCACTAATTAAGCATTCAATCTTTCAAGTATTCAAGCAATTTAGGCATAATCTAAGTCATCCATTGGAGCACTTCATTGCATATCTTTAGATTTCTACATCAAGCATTTGGTAACTTTATGACAAATTGCATGTTGTTTATTTATCATTCTCTTTCCATTTCATTTCATTTCATAGGGTTTGATTATCAAAGTGGGGTTTGACTAAGGAAAACCCCTATACTCTAACCCTTAACCATATTTCCCTCTTTGCATGTGTGTTTGTAGAATTTGTAGGAAAATTTGTCAAAGAAATTGGTGTTCAAAAGTGGCCAATAATTCATTAAAGCTATTCAAGTCATAAAAGACCTAATTCAAGCTTGGATACACTTTTTATCTCATTTTTTGCAGAATCAAGTGCGGACACCTATTAGGAAAGAAAGTGCAGGCCTAAAGCTATCAGATCATGTCCCTAGATTCCTGAAATTTGTAGGTGGACTAAGTCACCATCATTGGAAAATTATTCCCACTTCTAAACCTAAAAAGTGGTTTTTGCATTTCTAGATACCCATTTGGTAGATTCATGTTCCAACAAGTTTTCCCCAAAATTGGGACTATGTTGCCCATCCTGGCATAAGTGTCCTAGTTAGCATTTTCAATCAAACCTTCAAGATTCCAAAATATTTCTACATTTGATTTTAGATTCTAGGTGCACCTCTCCAACTTTGTTCAGTTATTTCATCATTTACTTGCATTTTTAGGTGTTTTCCAACACTTTGTATTTCTTAGGTTTAGCATCATTAAACCATTTTCTTTTCAGATCAGTGCATTAGTACATAATAATTAGATACATTACATCTCATTTACATTAATCTTGAGTGTAGAAATTTTCATTTTTGACCCCATTCCTTTCTCCTTTTAGGTGAAAAACCCTAGAAGGAGCTTAAAGCAGTTGGGTTATCCAAAATCATTGTCCACGGGACCTATGTGAATATGGAAGCAGTTGTAAAAGATCTCAATGATTTCATTGAATAAACCAATTGAATTTTTTGGTAAAGAGGAAAACCACTCTAGAGTAGTATCCTTCAAAGATCTAGGGAATATCTTAGCCAACAGTTTATGCTCAAAGATGAAATCACTACACAAGGTTGTGAAGGCAGAAACATGGCTTACAGGATCTCCTCTCCCACCATATTTATCAAATTGAGGGATATCTATACCTTTGGGTGTTTGTGCTCTTAATAAATCAAGGGAAAATAATGTAGACTTGATGTATTGAAAAGTTTGACCATTATTGTTCTATTGTAATGTTGCCACTTGTTGTTGAAGGGATGTCATGGTTTGCAAAAGTGAGTTAATGAGATGGTCATTTTGGTTATAAGGTTGAGGGGAATAAGGTGGTGTATTGTATCTATGCAGAGGGCTAGTGAATTATAGGTTGGTGGAGTTGGATTGTTGCTGAAATATTGTATTTGAAGGCACAAAGGCTAAAGGAATTCTTGTGGGAATACCTAAGGAAGTGTATATGGTGTTAGTAGGTATACTTGTTGTTGTTGGTTGAATGGTAGTTGTGGGTTGAAAGGTTGTTGTAGGCTAGAATGTTGTTGTGGGATGGAATGTTGTTGTCGGTTGGAATGTAGTTGTAGATTGGAATGTTGTTGTAGGTTGGAATGTTGTTGTAGGTTGTGTACTAGGGTATGTAGGGATGGACATTGCTATTATGGAGGAAAAAATTGGAATTCTAGCTTGAATTTTAGTAGAACCCAAAGCTTGAGTGGAAGTGGTAATGGTACCTGGATAGTACTAGTAATGTTAAGGACATTGGTTGTAGGAGGTGAAGCCATAGGAAATGAAGTATGCAAACTATGAGCCATGGAGTGTTGATTCTCGAACTATCAGAAAGAGAGTTAGGAAACCCAAGATCCATGACAAGTGAGATATCGTGGGATGACATGAGTCTCAAACTATGTCTTATAATAGTATTACAAATATGACACCAAGTTGTAAAGCTCATACAAGTTTTAAAACCTTAGTGTGAAAACAATAGAATGGTAAAGGGATAATGCAATAACCTAGAATGAAATACAATTTTCAAAGTCTAAGCAATGCAATTTATTGATTACACAATGCAATGAAAATGAAATTTTTTGATGCAATTTTGAACTTTTAAAAATGCACTAAAATGAAGCAATTTAAGCTAAATGCAATGAAATTGATGAAACAAAAAATCTGGAAATTGAAACACAAAGATAACAACACCAAATAGAAGCTAAAAACTAAGATTTTAATGTCCTAAAAATGCAGATTTGTAGGTAATAAGGACTCATTCACCAGTAAGGGTGAATGGGTCCTAGTTAGGTCTTTCTGGGATATTTAAGTGGATTTTAGAGTTAATTTTAATGCCTTTTTAGATGTCAAAAGGTACAAATTAGACCTGATTAGGGACTTATTCACCAATAAAGGAAAATGGGTTCTCGTTTGGTATTTTTAAACTAGTTTTTAATGATTTGCAAGTTCTCAAATATATCTTTCAGTTAGTAGGTTTGAAATAGTAAGCTTTAGCTTCAGTTTTTCAGAAAAATCAATGTAAAATGTAATGACAAGATGAAATGAAAAACCTAGTTTGAAATGAAATTTTATTTTGATTTTCAAATGCAACTGTATGGGATCTAAATGAGATGCAAAATGACTGAATTATTTTTGTAATTTTCAGATGTAGAGAGATGCAAAAAAATGCAAATCTAAAACCCATATGATATGCAATATTTCAATGCAAAACAAGTAACCATAAATGAGATCTTAATGCAAATGTAAGATCTAACTTAAGATGCAATGAAGACTCTAAAAATAAAAAAAATTGCAATGTTGAATAAGTTGGGTTCACCATTAATGATTAGGGTGAAAAATAGGGTAGACCCAAATGCATGAACAAGAGGATTTACCACTTATTTTTCTAAGGCCCTTGACACTCAAATTATGTAGAATAAGATGCCAATAACAATCATAAATGCAACCTAAATATTATAGAAACAATGGGGGATGTTTTTAGGGAATAAAAAGTTGTGTACCTGGCCAAAAATTTGTTGTTTTTGAGCTACATAGGACTCATTCGCCTTCAATGGAGAATGGGTCCTTTTAGGGTTTTAGAAAAATGATTTCAGGATCCTATTCGTTAATTTCTGCACTCTTAAACTCCTTATTATCATATTTTGGAAGTATGAATTCAATTATGTAGAGCTCTTTCCATGATCTTGTACTTTGAACGACAACATTTTGCAACTTTGCAACTTTAACAATTTTGCTCGAAATCTTGCTCAACTTGATCTTCAACCTATAAATCTACAATACATACTAAAGGGTAGAAAAAATTGTTATTTTTTAGTGAATGAGGGTTTACCTCAGTCAAACCCCTTGTAGGTAATCAAACCAAGTGATGAAATAAAGGAATTGAAGCATGAAACATGAAGTATGTAAATGATGTCACCTAGGATGAAGTCTTGTGAATCAAATCTACAAACTAATATGTAGTGGCTATTAAGAATGTAGATCTTGGATGTGAGATTATGCTTCTAAATGGATCCTCAATGCAACATTAACTTCTTAGCTCAACACACATGAATGCATTAAACCCTTGACATGATGATAAGACTCTGAATTTCTGCAATAAACACTTAAATATTTCTTGAAATGCCTTATGAATGCTCTTTAAATGCTCTATAATTCTCTTGTGAAGTATTAGGATTCTATCTTGAAAATATTAGGTGAAACTATGTGAATTAACCCTTTATTTATACTAAATTAGGAGATTAACCTCAAAATTCAAAGAATTAAGGCTTACACTAGATCTGGAAAGAAACATTATTAAAATCCCACTAGAATGAAATTCAAAAAGGGGGGTCACATTAAGGGAGGACCCATTCGCCATCTTGGGCAAATGGGTCCTAGATCAATTTGCTAGGACCTAACCCTGGAGGATTGAAAGAGCGCTAAAAATCCATTTTGGATCAACTAAGAAAGGGGGGTCCTATTAAGGGAGGACACATTCGCCATCAAGGATGAATGGGTCCTGGCTTAACTTACTAGGACAAAAATTCTCCCAATGAGATATTTTGTTAATTAAATTATGATTGTCGAGATAGATCTTCGGGAGGTGTCAAAATTAAGGCCTAAATTTCAATTAAAAGGGGTTTAATTACTCTAATTGTCCTCAATTAATTAAGACCACCTAGATAAATTTGAAAGTTCTTTATAACACTTTGCAACACTTAAACAATGTACACATTATGTACATTTTATTAGAAAGGGGCCTATTAGGCTTAATTAAGCAAATACATCTTAGAAAAGTGATAAAGTGTGTTACACCACTTTACAACACCCTTGCAAAGGATCAATCAAGGCATGTTTTAGTAAAATAAAGGTCTTAGAATAGTGTGAATGTGTACAACACATTATAACACCACTCCAAGACATCATTAATTCAACTTTAATGTCAATTACAAACCAAGTAAGGGAAAATGCTCACTTTTTTTGTTACTACAAGTCTATAATTAATATACTTTGCACATCGCAACATATTTCATTCATATTTCTTTGTTTTAACATACAAAAAGGGTATAATTAAAATTAAAGTAAATAAAGTTGAAGAATCAACCAACGCAAACCCCAAAAACACTACTTGCAACAAAACAAGAGATTCAACATCAAATTTCAGATATATTTTTTATAAGCAAGACCAATATAACAAAAAATTCATTACAAATAAACAAAGATAGATAACTAAAAAGGTAGACCTCACAAAGAAAGTTTTCTATCCAACTTGTGGAAAAATATCTCCAAGTGCTCTCTTCGATTGCTCCTCCACAAACATGGCAAGAACTCAAAAATGAATAATGAAAACCAAACACGAACTCAAGAACAATCCAAAAAGAAAAAAGAGAGAAAACCCCCTCCTCCACACAAATAGAAAGAATAAATGGAAGGGGAAAAGGCAACCACCTTTTCAACTTCCCAACCACCCTTTCACCTCTAATTTTTGTCTCTTTTCATAAGTGGGTAATTAGAGTAGGTTTTAGACTTTATAATTTAAGGGATTTAATGGAATAAAAACTACCCCTACCCCATTGTAGACATCTAATTTGATCACTTCCATATGATCAAATGCGTCTCCTTAGTCATCCGACTGTTTATCCCCGTTGTTAATATTAATCAAATCATTTGATTAATTAATACCTTGCATCTTACATAAGGGTCATAAAGTATTTAATTTAATAAATACTTTACCCCTCTTCCTCCTCTAAATTAAATAAATATACCATTTTATTTAATTTAGTTATATTCCCCTTTTGGAATTAAAATTCATTTTTTAATTCCTCTTTTCTCTCTCATGGTCACATCCTCCAACTTTTGCAAGTTGGTCTCTAATCCATCTTAATTACTTCATCTTCTTCTAATTAACTAGGGTTAGCATGTGCACACCCTTAATCATCATTAGGGTCACATCCTCCATAATCTCCCACTTGTTTCTAATGATTCATTAGTCCATCTAACTAAGTACTTGCACAACCTTAATCATTTGGTTAGTCTAACCTAATCCTCCTCCCACTTATGGCATGTGTCCTTAAGTCAACCTTATTAAAGGATTTCTCCTTTTGGGCAAGGCACTCCACTTCCCCATGTGAGTTTTTAATTCACCTTTTAATCCCCCAATGCACCCAAAAGGAATTTTTAATTCCTTCATTTCTTCCCACATGTCCTCTACTTATTCTTTATTCTTTCCCATCTCCCCATGAGAATATTTGAGGAATTTTTAATTCCTCACATGTCCTTTCACCCACATGGGGACAAGGACCTCCTTTATGAGGAGATCTTGTCCAATCCCAAGGTACTTTGTACCCCCCCTCCATGTCATGTACCATCCTTCCACCTCATGTCTACTTCACCTTTTTAGGGCTATATCACATGCCACATGTCAAGATGTGAGGGCTTGTGAGTTCTCAACTCACCTTAGCCCTACATCTTGATATTTGGTGGCTCAATCCTAGCCATCCATTTCTTCTAAGAATTTTCAAAATTCCTATAAATACCCCCTCTTTTCTCTCATTTTGGAAGAGATCATTTTGCTAGCCAAACTCTTGCAATTTTATTTCTCAATCTACACTTAGCCATTTTCATGCTTCCATCCATTTCCATCCATCCTCACATCCTCATCTAGTTTGCATATCTTTCCATCCAAGGAGCATACACATCAAAGATCGAAGGGCCAACCAAAAGATCAATTCGAGACGAGGTATAAAGTTCCATTTGTTGCTTTTATCTTGTGTTGATTCCAACTTAGGCTAATCTTGAGGTGTAGGTTGTTTTGGTGTTTATTTGCACTCTTTTATTTGCTGCTTATTTTCTAATGCTTACATTCGACCTATCACATTTCTGGCACGCCTGATGGGACCCACAAATGGGTCTCTTTCTTTCATGTTTGCTATTTTTTGCATTTTTGCATGTCCGAGTTACAGAGTGGCGGACCTATCCTGACAGAGTGGCGGACCTGTCTTGCTGTGGTGGACCTATCCTAACAGAGTGGTGGAGCTATCCTCTAGTGGCAAACCTGTCCTACTGTGGCGGACCTGTCCTGTTGTAGCAGACCTGTCCTGCTATGGTGGACCTGTCCTGCTGTGGCAGACCTGTCCTCACAGAGTGGTAGAGCTATCTTGCTTTGGCGGACCTAACCTCCTGAAGGTGAAATTTCATGTTTTTGCTGATTGTCTGTTGGTAAATTAGGCACATAGTTTAATTAAAGGAGTCAATAAACCTTGTTTGGCATGCTTGTGGAAGGCTATTTGACGTATCCAATCCCCTTGCACCATTTGGCGATCCTGGGTGATGAGAAATCATAGCTTTCCAAGTCCTTTGAGTCACTCCTTTTTTTATTTTCTTAGTGGGACCTGCTTGGGGATTTCATCACCCCAAGGGATGATTCCAACCACGTGTATCGGTGGGGTATATAAAGTGGGGAGAGAAAAATTTGTACCTCAATCCAATCACGTTGTAATTGGCGAACCATCGGGATGACGTGAAGAGTTGGTCCGAGCCTTTAGTATCTCACTAAGGTTCCTGACTCACGCTTGTAACAGGTTGGTGTTCACGGTTTGGGTCTCACATACCAGGTGTATATTGAGGACTCCTTAGCAACCATGTTCATCCTAGAGTAGAAGACTTTGTTGGCCATACCCATCTCTACTAATCTTAGGGTTGTGTTGTCTGAATTGTCTTTCTCATACAAAAACAAGTCATTATTAGTGTTTGCTATATTTTGGGTCCTTTGTCTTACCCATCCATCAAAACATCAAGCTTAAACTTATCCTTTGGTAGACCTGTCCTTATGCTATGGTGGACCTATCCTAATGGTGTGGTGGACCTGTCCTTATGTTGTGGCAGACCTCTCCTAATGCTATGGCAGACCTATCCTAATGCTATGGCAGACCTATCCTTATGCTGTGGCGGACCTATCCCAATGCTGTGGCGGACCTGTCCTAATGTTGTGGCAGACCTGACCTTATGCTATGGTGGACCTAACCTTTGACCAGCCTGTATTATTCTGAGTCTTCATCCCCTCATTCTAAGATTCATTTATTCTAAGCACTCTTTTTCTTGTTTTGAGAGTCATTCATCTATCCTGAGATGCTCCCCATCCGTTCTAAATCCGTTTTCATCTCTGATCTCCATTATTCCATATAAGCCCCATTGGAGTAGTCATCCAAGTTGACCTAGGTGTTCATACCTAACCATAATTATCATAACTGGCTTAGGATTGCTATCCATCTTAAGTCAATCATCCTTTCTGACCTAATCAATTCGCTTCTATCTCAAGTTGGATTCGGTGTCATTATCATTCCTCCACCCGTCAATCAATACCTAGTGTTACCAAGGATCCTTCTTAAACTTAGTTGTGGATCTTGATCTTCATCATATTTATCATCAAAGCAATCCTAATCATCAGATCAATCCAACCCCCACATCATCAAATCTATCCGGATAAAAATCCAAAACCTAGACTAATCTAGTGTCATCAAATCAATCCACGTTGGTATGACCGATCGTCATCCACTAATCTCCCATCCAATCGAATCAATCCTTCATCATCTAGGTCTTTCTAATATCTTGATCCATCTCATCATCTTGCATGCCCATTCAGACTCGATCACAAGCAAAGAAAATGGCCGACCAACAAGCCCTGAATGCCCAATCAAACAACCCTCAAGATCCCACCAACATAGTGAACGTCTCTTCAGATCCTAAATATGGTGCTAACATCCCTTACAATCCCAAAAATGGCACCTCATCACAATCCAACGTGGATGGCCAAAAAATGTCACCACCCGGGGAGGAAAACATGGCTGATCAACCTGAGCTCACATTTGAGGAACACTTCAGTAACCCTGTTAATGCACAAATGACATAACACCTTCTTGAAAAACATGGCGACAAAATCTTGGCTCACTTGATTGACAAAGGTGTCAAGCTACTGTTAGGCGTTGACTTATCCAAGTATGGCACCTCCACACCTAATGTACCCCAAGGTTCACATGACATCCCTAGTAGCTCGTATGTCCCCAATGTTCCTTCTGTAGAAGGTTGGCATCAACCTGAATTTGGAAACATTGTTCTGTATCCCGTTGGCAACCCCATGCATCCCACCATTTCGGTCATAGGGACACCACAAACCATTGATCCAAATGATCCTTTTTCCTATGGCATGCCACAAAACATCCCACAACCACAACCACTAATGCTACTAGCACCACTCCCCTCAAACCCACCTCCTGTCAACACTGGGGGCAACCCTTTCGCTACCTTTCCTCCACCTCCCCAATCCAACATCCCTCCACCATCATCATTCATAACCAAACAACCTCCCCAATCCAACATCCCTCCATCATCGTCACTCATATCCCAACAACCTCCCCAATCTTATGCTCCCACTAGCGTTCAACAACCTCCCTCGCAAAACATCTCAACTGCACCTCGGCCTCAACAACACCCATTGGTCAACCCGTTATTTCAACACAACCACCACAACATCAACCACAAGGAAATCAACCTCGACCTTCAACCCCAACCATATCTCCATTCCTTGCATCCATCTTACGCCCGCAAGGAAAACCACCACATAACATCCCATCTCGCCCACCATAGCCACCAACAATACACCAACAACTGCCCCATCATTACAATTATTATAGCCAACAACAATATCAACAACAACCATATTATGTGACCTCACAACAGTCACATTAGTATTCCTAATATCCACAAACCAATCAACAACACCTTCTCCATACTTCCCAATAGTATGCCACCCACAACTACCCAACTAATCCATATCCCACCTCGCAACAACAACCTCTTTATCAACAAGGTCCCTTGGCCTATCAGCAGGGGATACCACCTCCTCATTATCCATACGCCCATCTCCAAACATCATCTTAGAGTCCACAATCATCCTACCATCAATATCTATCCAACACACCGGCCAATGCGAACATACTAGAAATCAAAGCCGCTCTAAAAGATCTCCAGGCAGGGACTGGCAAACAATCATTCAAGTTTGAAAATATATGCCCATATCTGTTTGATCCCTCCATCTCATTGATTCCCTTCCCCAAACATTTTGAAATTCCAAAGTTTGACAAATATAAGGGGAACAAAGATCCTAAAGCCCACTTATAGGAGTTTTACTCCCAATGTGAAGAAGTTATCCACAATGACAACTATCTCTTGCATCTATTTCCTCGAAGTCTAGCAAGCAACGCGCTAGGGTGGTTCATGACCCTCGAAAAGGGATCCATAAAATATTTTGTAGACCTGTTAGAAAAGTTTGTCTACTACTTCTCCTTCAATTTGGAGAAAGATACTGATACCTTGGATCTCCTCAAAGAGAAACAACGTGAAGGGGAAACCTTTACCAACTACCTCCAAAGGTGGCGTGCCCTAGCAAGCCGAATGGAAACCCCTTTGAAAGAAAAGGACATGGTCACCCTCTTCATGGAGAACTCTCATCCTGATATGGCTCATAACTTTAGATTACATTGTGTCACCACTTTCACGGAGGTAGTAGAGAAGGGACCCATCCTTGAGCATGCCCTTGTTGCCAAGGGGCACATCAAAATATATAATCAAGATAAGGAAAGGTCATTCAATGAAAAGCCACGTTTTTGGAACAAGAACAAAAATGCAGTAAATGATGGTTTTACTGATACTAAACATGTCCACATGGCCAACACATCCTAGAGACAATAGCAATCCATACCTAATGCCATATCTATACTGCAAGGGACACCCCGTCCTCCCCAACAGTCTAATCAAAATAACCAAGGGAACACTAAATGCTAGTATACTCAACTAGGAGAACCTCTGAGCATCGTTTTCAATAAGCTATTACAGATCAACTATCTGATCATGTACCCTGTCACCAAGCCACTCGATGAATCCAAACCTAAGCCCACATGGTTTAGGGAAAATGAATATTGTGATTTCCATAAAATCAAAGGACACTCTTTGAATAAGTGTCAAGGTCTGAGAAACTATGTCCAAGATCTCATAGATCGAGGTGATATCAAGGTTGACCCCAGTCAAGCTCCGTCATTCAATGCTCAATTGCAGATCTATCAAAACACCTTTCCAAACCATAATCAAGGCCTGAGCACCTCCAACAGTAATCCTCAAAACAACAACACAAATAACATGAGCTATAAGAATGTACCCCTCAATTACGAGGGTATTATTCATTACATTGAGTAGGTAGAACCTCGTGTATCCATGATACATGTCAAAGCTAAAGACCCTCAATGTGCTGTTCCTACACAATGAGCCCACATCACCATTCCTGCAGCCTCTACACTCACCCAATCGACTCATGTAACCTCCTAGTACAACATCCTTGATCACTTAGGGAAGACCCCTACACATATCTCCATTTTGGATTTACTTAAGTCTTCCCCTGTGCATCAAGAAATCCTCAACAGAGCCCTACAGGAAACCCATGTGCCTAATAACATTGATCCTACACAGTTCCAAGCCTTGGTAGGACACCTAGCTTCATCTCACCAACTGCACTTTAGCCAAAATGATATGCCAAACATTGATGTTAATCACAATCGCCCCTTACATATTGAAGTCATGGTTGCCCATCATAAAATAAAAAGATTCTTGGTAGATAATGGCTCTGCCCTCAACTTGTGCACTCTAAAATTCATAAAATAGGTGGGGTATACTCAAGCAGATTTAAGTAATCACATCATCACATTCAAGGCTTATGATAATGCAGAAAGGAATTCAGAAGGGATCATCAATCTTCCTGTCCAAGTGGGATCGGTGGTTCAGTACATTACCTGCCATGTCCTTGATCTGGACTTGCCATATAATCTCCTCCTCGGCCGTCCATGGCTCCATGCTATGCAAGCTATCCCCTCCATCTACCATTAGTGCCTAAAATTCCTAGTCAACAGACAAGAAGTCACCATCTATGCCGACCCCCAACCATTTTAATATTTTCATGCTTTAGAAGTGTCATTGCCCCATTTACATTATTGTCCTGGGGTTGAAATGGGGGCATCCCAATCATCATCCGCTAATCCACCCTCCACTGCAATAGCCACTTCATCCTCCACCACTAATCCTACAGTCACCAAAGTCCAGATTATTGACAAAGGGTGTGGTGAATACGAAATGCATACTGCTCTCAATGTAGCAACCCTGCTGCTATCACCGCATGAGTATGGTCAACCTTCGTATGCTACCCCAAAGGAAGACAAGACTGTCACCTTCAGTGGTAAAAAAATCCCTACCAACACTTTCAGATCCGCAAGTATCAAGATAGATGCACTAGAAGAGGACATAAGCCAATGGGTTTACCGAGAAGAACCCTAGCCAGAAACTCCTCTCAAGGAATACTTTCAAGAAAAGTACCCCTGGCCAACAAAGTTCATGGAAAAGCATAACTATCAAGGCAGGGGCCTAGGAAAAGAAGAACTAGGGCGGTTGCAATCCATTGATACGTCTCAGCTACCAAAAAACATGGGCATTGGGTATGACAGAAAGCAGAAAGGCCCCGAAACATAGTCTAATGCTTCCAATAGTGTCGTTGTGGACAAGGGCTTATTGGAAGACATACCTGAGGAGGAATCCATCATACATGCATACGATGACATCGATTGCACCGACCTATCATCCATGTTTGAATGCCTATCCGTCTACACTATTAGCCTATCCCTTTGTCACCCTGAGCTTATTGATTGGGACCTACATAATAGCACACTTGTCAGTATGTCTGCGGATACATATGTCAACCTTATGGGATTGGGGGAGGATGAACACTCTAGTCACAAAAATAAGAAAAAGAAAAGTAACAAGCGGTCATCTAGTGAAAACCTCCCTAAGGCACTTCTTGACCTTGAAAAAGTAAAAATAAGGGATGCATCTAATGGTGAAAACCTCGAAGAGGCACTAGAAGATGGAGATGTTCATCTTCCCCTTATGAGAACTCATTTATCTGCCTGATCATCTATTCTAATTGAAGAGACTCAAGAAGTCAATCTAGGAACTGCTGAAAGTCCTAGAGTCACCTATGTAGCTAAGTCACTCTCAGAGCAAGAGTATTCGGTCATCGTGCAGCTACTCCAAGAGGGAATCATTAACTTTTCTTGGTCATAATTAGACATGCCAGGCTTAGACCCTGCCTTAGTGGTTCATCACTTGGACATTCGCCCAGATGCCAAGCCTATCAAACAAAAGCTCCACAAGATGCATCCGCAAGTTGTGTTGTTAGTCAAGAAGGAATTGGAGAAGTTACTAGAGGCGGGTTTTATTAGACCAATTGACTACTTTGAGTGGATCTCCAATATAGTACCAGTTGCCAAACCAAATGGAGACATTCACGTCTGCATAGACTTTAGGGATCTTAACAAAGCCTGCCCAAAAGATGACTTCCCCCTGCCTAACATTGACATGTTGGTCAACCTGACAACAAGACATGAGATGTTATCCCTTATGGATGGCTTCTCTGGGTATAAATAGATCCGAATCAGACCTGATGATCAACATAAGACTACCTTCACAACACCTTGGGGCACTTTTTGTTACAATGTCATGCCCTTTGGTCTCAAAAATGTGGGGGAAACATATTAGAGGGCAATGATGGTCATCTTCCATGACCTCATACACATCATCATGGAGGACTATGTCGACGACCTATTAGGAAAATACAGAACATGAGTAGAACATCTTTCCATCTTGAAAAAGATATTTGAGCGGTTAGAGCATTACAAGTTGCGGCTAAATCCAAAAAAGTGTGTCTTTGGGGTCACTTCAGGAAAGTTGCTAGGTTTCATAGTCTCTTGCAAGGGCATTGAGGTTGATCCCGCCAAGGTAAAGGCTATCCTAGACATGCCACCTCCACACAATCTCAAACAGTTAAGAAGCCTCCAGGGGAAGGTGCAGTCCATCCATCGGTTCATAGCCCAGCTGGCAGATAAGTGTCAGCCATTCACTCATCTTCTTAAAAAAGATTCCACCTTCTGATGGAACCAATAGTGTTAGATGGGCTTCGATAAAATTAAGGAATATTTATCCCATCCCCCGATATTGATGCCCCTATTCCTGGCAAACCCCTCTTACTTTACATCTCCACCACTTTAGTCGCACTGGGGGCATTGTTGGCACAACATGATGAGTCGTCGAAAGAGAGGGCAATCTACTACATCAGTCGAACATTGGTTGGATATGAGTTAAACTACTCCCCCATGGAAAAAGCCTGCCTTGCACTTGTCTTTAGCACACAGAAGCTTCAAAATTACATGCTTATCCATCCAGTTAAATTAATTGCCAAAATTGATCCATTGAAGTACCTGTTATCTAGAACCACTTTGACTGGCCACATGGCTAAGTGGGTCATGCTCCTCAGTGAATTCGACATAGAATACATGGATTGCAAGGCTATTAAAGGATAGATAATCGCAGATCAGTTAGCAGAAGCTCCTTTAGTTGATACTCATCCATTGATCATAGAATTCACTGATGAAGAAGTCTTCTCCATTGCTGAGACCCCCACATGGACACTGTATTTTGATGGATCATATACACACAATGGATCGGGGGCAGGAATTTTATTATTTACCCCTCAGGGTGATTACATTCCCAAGTCATTCAGAATAGCATTCCCATGTACCAAAAATATAGTAGAATACGAAGCTCTCCTCACCGGCCTCAAAATTGCAAAACAGTGGCACATAACTCAGTTGAAAGTCTTTGGTGATTCTTTGCTAGTCATTAGACAAGTTAATGATGAGTTTCTAACCAAGGATGATAAGTTGTTACCTTACAAGCACATGGTGGATGATTTCAAAAAATATTTCACCTCTATACAATTTGAATAGATTCCCAGGGTATGAAATAAAGCAGCTGATGCAATGGCCACTATTGGCTCCTTGCTGGACATGCCCAAAGACCAAACAAAATGTGAGTTTCTTGTAGAAAAAATTCTAATCCCAACATATGATATCCTTGAGACTGACATGGTGTGCGATATCATGGGTCCCACCTCCCCATGGTACCAAGACATCTATACCTACCTCCATGATAACATTATACCCCCAGATCTTACACGTAATCAATGCAAATCCTTCGTTCATCACTCTTCCTGATACGTCATCGTTGGTGATACGCTTTATTGTCGTGGGTATGATGGAATCCTCCTTAGATGTCTCAATGAGACTGAAGCCCATGCTACACTAATGGAGGTACATGGCAGTGTTTGTGGAGTACATTCAAATGGTATGGCTCTAGCCAAAAGGATCGTACGAGCTGGATATTATTGGCCTACATTAGAACATGATGCTTGCGAGTTTTTGAAGAAGTGTCTTCCATGCCAACAACATGGAGATTTAATTCATGCCCCAGCACAAGATCTTTAGCCCCTCCTGGCACCATGGCCATTTTCTCAATGGGGTTTCGACTTGATTGGCAAGATTTACCCACCATCATCCGATAGCCATACATTCATAATTACTGCCACTGAGTACTTCATGAAGTGGGTGGAGGCAATTCCCCTTTCACAAATCACTGGTACTTAGATTTCTAAGTTCATCCTTTACCATATTCTCTGTAGATATGGTATCCCATCCACCATCCTCTCCAACAATGAAAACCCTTGAAAAAACAAGCCATGAAACACCTCTGTGACACTTTCCATATCCAGCACCATTGGTCAACGCCTTATTACCCTCAGGGTAATGGTCAGGCAGAAGCGACCAACAAAACCCTTATCTGTATTCTCAAAAAGGTTGTCAATAACACTGGACGAGATTGGCACCTCCATATTCATCCTGCCCTCTAGGCATATCACACATCCATCTGCACCCCGATAGGTGCCACCCCCTACTCTTTAGTGTATGGTGCTGAAGACGTCTTGCCAATCGAAGTTGAACTTCCATAATTGAGAATCTCTCTGAAGAACCTTATCAGTGAAGAGGATGCTCGTGTTGTGCAGCTTGCATAGCTAGAATTACTGGATGAACGAAGAATAAAAGCCTATGATCATCTACAAGCATACCAAAATCTTCTCAAACATAGTTACAACAAGAAGGTTCATCCTCAAAAATTCCAAGTGGGTGAGCTTGTCCTTAAGGAGAACCAGCGCACTCAGCAAGACCGAGACAAGAAAGGAAAATTTGATGCAAATTGGTTGGGACCCTATATCATAGCCGCTAAATATGGATCTGGGGCATAAAAGTTGGCTACTCTTGAAGGAGAACCCCTTGACAAACCCATCAATATCATGCATCTGAGGAAGTTCTACACCTAAATCTTCTCGGGTATCCCACCTTGTCAAAAAATCAAAAAAATCAAAAAAGTAAAAAAAAAATCCAAAAATAGTCAAGAGAAATAAATCTGTCCTATGGTAAAAACCACCTCTTAGTGGCACCTTGGATAAGTATGGATGGTGAAAACCTGGTAACAGGCATCATCCATAGAGGGCTTAATCATTATCTACCTGAAATCCTAGTTATTTTAGGCATTCATCTGCACTATTGTCCTCACCCATCTCATCCCAGGCTGCTTGGTAAATATTGATTGAGCATTGGACAACCCATCTAGCCTATCCCCCATTCCTGAGCTTTTCAGTATCCCACTTTGAGCTTACATCATTCATTCCCTTCATTGTTATGTTCGTGTCATTAGGTAGGATCATCCATCATGTCGGTCTTCACCTAGGTCCCATCTTGTCGCATCCGTTAGTCGAACTACGTTGCCCCTGCGCTGTCACATAGGCAAGGTTGATCATTTGATTCACCCTCGGGGCATTTTTCCATCATCATCGGTTTCCATTTGTCTTCTTTTCACCTTATCCATGGTCTTTTCTAGAACTACGAGGGCTCTACACTTTCACGTAGGCAAGGCTAATCTATGATCGGCCCCCGAGCCCCTAGGTCTATAGGTTATGTCAGTCTTTTGTGCTTCGTCATCAAGTTATGCCCACATCTAACCAGTTCTTAATAAACAAAATTCCCTCATGTTACAAGATCTTGTCCCTAGGTAATATCCCGCGTCAATTGGGTCACTTAATTTAGCATCCATTTTTGGTCTCAATAGGATGAATCCTTCCTAGCAGACCTCGTCAATCACATCCATCACCTTGATCCTATGGCAAAGGACCTGTTGTCTTGATTATGATCTCTTGATGCTTTTGAATTTTTTTTATCATTTTGGGTTCCTTCCCATCACTTGTCAGGGTCGCCTTGGTCCACCATACCATGGCGTGCCTTGACTTGCTGACTTGGGGGCATACCTTGATCATTTGTTTTGACTGCTGTCTTCTTATTTGTCCGTCGTAAGACCCACCGAGATCTCCAAGGTCTTGTGTTATGCTGGGACAACTTTGTGTGTTTGTGGTTATCTCAACACTAGGCCTGACCGAGGTCATCGTGACATCGAGGTGTTGGGATAACCTTCTTGTTTGCTGTGTTTGTTTCATGTGTAGAGTATTCGTTTGCCTTGATCTTCCATATCAAGGTACTTGGTACCCTACGCTATAGTAAAAATCAATGCTCCGAAGATGGAAAAATCTCATTTTCACTGCATTTTCACCACTTTGCATGCACCCTTCATTTCCATCATAACTATCACTTATGATTTCAGTTGTGCAAGTACTCTCATTCTTTTTCCTCTTAAGTCCTCTTCCTCTCAGGATACTAATGGTTGTTTTTGGCAAATGCACTCTTCCATACACCTATCGCCTATCCACATTCTCATAACGGTCTTTATTGACACTTAGGTGCATTATAAACATTTACCTTTCACACCCATCATCATAACTCATAAAAAAACATGCATAAATCATCCATCCACATGTGCATCTATCATCATAAATCATAAAAAAATATTCGTAAATCGTCCATCCACAATGTGCATCCATACATCATAAATCATATAAACATGTGTAAATTGTCCATCCACATGTGCATCCATACATTATAAATCACAGAAACATTTAAATAGATCATAAACATGTGCATCCATACATCATAAACCATACATAATTATCTATTTTCATAAACAACTATGCATCCATCATCATAATCATAATAACATACATGTGCATCCATAAAACTTAATAATAAAAGTGTAGACCATCCATCCATATAAATATGTGTATATATATGAAACCACATCTTGAATCATCCCATATAGCCACATAAAAAAAATATCATGCATAATGTCAATAAAGGCCATCACATAATCAAAATAATAAACATCCTATCATAATACAATACATCTCCATCATATATTGCCTAATAAGATACAAAATCCAGAGATGTCGACCACCTCTGATCTCTGGCAACACGAACAAACCATCCATCCTGTATCTGCCAAAAATAACCAATGTCCTACATCTGCCCACTCTACTATGAGCTGCCCACATCTGATCTCTATAGAGAATCAGGTACTGGCCCTCTGTGCACTAGAGTCCCCTGGTAACCAACATATGGAGAGAGTCCACCGATAGTCGTTGAAACCCTTGGTGTGTGTCCCTAATGACTGGGATAGCCCTAGTGGCTGTGGAGCCTGACTGATGTAGTGCGCTATGCTGGATCTGAAACAACCTACTCATATCCCCCCTCCAAGAGCTCGCCTGCTGCATAAACTCATCCCTCTGCCCAACTATTAGTCTTGCGGTATTCCGCTCATGCCTATACCGATTTCAATCTGCACTGATAGCCCACCGCTCCCATACCTAGGCCTCCTGAGCTAGTATCAACTGCTGCATTTGCTTTGAACCTCTATCCCTCTCTGCCTGCAACACCTGTAACTACGTGTGCAGCTCCTGCACATCTGTCCCTAGCCCTCCCCCCTCAACCAGCCCCCTTTGCAACTGAGCTTGTGTTGCATCCCTCTCGCCTTGTAATGTCTGCATCCTTGACTCTGCAGCATCCCTCTCCCTCTGCATAGCCTGTCCCTGTGCCACTACTACATCTTTGTTCCTCTGCAAGGCCTGCAATCTCAGCTTAGCCAAATCTCGCTCTTGTCGCAAGCTAGATGCCTGCAATGTTGCTATATCTCTCTCTCTATGAAGAAACTGTACCTCTATCTCGGCCACCTACCTCTCACTCTGTGCTACCTGGACCTATGCCTGTAACACATCCCTCCCTACCTCTAACACCTGGACCTATGCCTGCACCACATCTCTCTCTACCTCTACTATGCACACCCTGTCCTTAAACTCAACTAGCTCTCTCTGCATACTCTCTCATCCGCTACCGGCCTACTGAAAACCTGCTGTGTCGCCCCCTCTCCCACCAAACCCAATCCCTCCATCTGCATCATCTGACTCTACACCTCTGTCCGCAATCTCTCCACCTTAGCTTGCAAGTCCACAGCCTCATTGCGGCTCTCATCTCTCTCCCTCACCAATCTCCTCTCCTGCTCTGATACTAGCCTGACTAGCTCCATGTAGTTTCTCTCACCCTGAGCAAATCAAGCCCGCCACTCATCCCTCTCTGCCTCTACTTTGATCCGCTCTGCCTCTGCCTCCCGCACTCACTACTCGCTTCGTTGCAGTCTCTCCAATGTCTCTCTTAATACCGCCACTGGATCCTCCCCTGTGGGTGGTACTGATGCTAGCGGTGCTACATCATGCATGTCTGAGTCAACCTCCATCTCACGCGGATGGTACGCCTCACTCTCGGCTGATAGCTCCATCTCGTCCACATCTATCACCCCAGGAGCTCCCTACTGCGGTTGTCCTCCAGCTGTCTCCTGTCCCCCTTGCCCTCCTAGGTCTCTGTCCATCTCCTATCTGAATTGGTCTACCTCCTATCCTATGGTGGCCCTGAATGTCTCATGTCCCCTCTCCTCCCCTCTGGCTGTCTCCTGCCCCCCTACCCTCCTAAGTCTCCATCTATCTCCTCTCTGGCTTTGTCTGCCTCCTACCCTCTGGTAGTCCTGACTATCTCCTGTCCAACCTTCTCCACTTTGGCCCCGTTGGCCCCACCCTGTGTCCCCTGTGACTCTCCTCCTTGGGCTCTCGGCCTCCTCTCCTGTCGACCCCATCCTCAGGCCCTCGGCCTCCTCTCCACCACCTCCTCAGCCTCATCCTCTACCCTCTCCTCAGCCTCATCCTCCACCACCTCCTCCCCTCCAGCCCCACTGGCCTCACCCTATTTACCCTATGACCCTCCTCCTCAGACTCTCGGCCTCCTCTCTCCCACCTCCTCAGCCCTAGCCCCTCTCACCTCCTTCATCTTAGCCCATATCCCCTCTGCTCTGTCTCCTCCCTGACCCCTCTATTTTCGTCTCCTCCTCCAACTACCTACCACCTACTCCTGTGCCCCCTGTACTACTCTGTGTCCTCTCGACGGTTTGGGTGGACTACATGCCTGCAATCGCCTCTCGTCCTCTGACCCAAATCCTCGTGCCTCCTCAATCGGCACAACTGGTGTAATCCACTCCAATGGATGTCGCGTGAACCACTCCTCATATCACTCTATCGTCCCAATGTCTCACGGCCCCTCTCGCCTATCCGGATAGGGCCTAAACACCAGTCTCTCAATATCACTCCATACGCTACACAGATTTAGCGTGGCTCCCCATGGCCTTTCCCATACCTGTCATGCAAATGTCACTCAACCTGCCAGAATATCCTATCTCACTCTGAACTGTCTCATCACCCGATCCGGTCGATACAACTCCACTACTTGTGGCCTACTCCCAATCATGTAACATCGAGTAAAAAAGTAACCACTATGCAACCCATCCTCCCTTGACCACCCCTTGAATCACCGCATCATGTATGGCATCCACACTATATCCACTGCCCGCACATCATGAAATTGTCTCCTCCACATGTCTACCTCCTGCATCTCTTGATATCGCAGTAGTGTCCCTACCTCTACTCCCCACCACCACACTATGGGCTCCCTGTCATCATGCTCCCCCAATCTCACTATAATCAGCCTGGCAATGTGGATATGCTCCCAAGCCCATACCTGTAGTAGTGTGACGTTTGTCACACTCAATTGTCTCCTATAACAAATCACGTGCATGTCTCGATACAACTGTGCTAACATGCAGGTCCCCCATGTGAACTGTCCCTCCCGGCCCTCAATGATGTGACGAATTACCTCGACCATCCTCATGTGCAGAAACCGCCCACTTCGGTCTGGCAGTAGTCTACCACTAATCAGCCCTATTAGGTACAGTGATAGTACCGAAACCTTGTATGTTACCATCCTATCCACATACAACTAACCCTGCTGCACCGGTAGCTTGTCACTACCAAAAACAATGTGCACAAACTCATCTAGCGCCTCATCCTCTGACTAAAACTCGCTAATCGGGAGCCCTGATATCGGGAGCCTCAGAATTTTCCACACATCCTCTAGTGTCATCGTCATCTCCCCTGTCGGTAGGTGAAAGGTCTACGTCACTGAATCCCACCGCTCTATCAAAGCTGTCAACATGGCCCCATGGGCGTTGATCGTCGGATATGTTAGCATATGTAGTAATCCTGCCTTTTCTAGTCTCTGATGATCCTCCCCGATCATCCTCGCTATGCATCTCCTCAACACCTCTGATCATCTCTCTTGCACACGCAAAATCCCTATTTTTTGCATACATGCAATACGATTTTATCATTTTCATTTTTTTTCCCCTCATCATTTTTGGCTTTAACTTCCCCTCCAATCCTTCACCCTCTGCGCTTCCCCCCCCAAGCGGTGGCAGACCTGTCCGCCTGCGGCAGCGGACCTCTCCGCCTCCGCAGAGGCGGACCTGTCTGCCCCCGTAGTGGCAGACTTGTTCACCCGTGGCGGCGGACCCGCCGCCGTGGTGGCAGACTTATCCGCCGCCGTGGCTACGGCCGAGTCCACCCGCGGTGGCGGACCTGTCCGCCCCCTAGGTGGCAGACCAGTGCACCTGCAGTGGCGGACCCGCCCCCAGGGCGACGGACTCATCCGCCCGCGGTGGCGGACTGGTCCACTTGGCGGCCGCCGATACCCCCCCTCCCCGGCACGAAATTCAATAAATACCAAATTTTTTTTCCTACCCATTTTTTGTCTCGTCTTTCTGGAAAAAACCCACATTTTTGTTTTTCCAAAACACATGCATAAATGACTCAAAAACACAAAGTTAAGTTTTGGGCTAACCTGGCGTGGTACGACACAGTGGGTGAAAAATATACGCCTCTCGTCGGCCCAGTGAATGATGTCACTGTCGTACTCCGGCATCGTGTCTGATCTCACTCGCCTCCTCTTCTTCCTCTCCTCCTTCTCCACTTGCTAGCTGTCATAATGAGCAAAAGGTAATTCTACAATTACCTTTTATTCCCTTTTTCCCTCTCTCTTCCCTTTTCAAAAAGATCTTTTTTTCTTTTTATTTTACCAAAAATTCCTCCAACTAATTCATCCAGCCTCTTTCTTCCCGGGGCCGCCATTCGCACACTGTTTATCCAATTGACTCCGTTCAAATGCCATTCTTTTTTTTTTTTCCGTGCTCTTTCCAACAACATATACCACTCCTTACTTTTGAGAAGTTGCCCGGGGCTCCCTTTTCCTCCCCCATCCCCCTTCTTGAGGGGGCATACCCTACCATTCTCTCCTAACTCATCGATCTAAGCCTACCTTCGCTGGACTGGGGCATCCTCTCCACATTCCCTCCATTTGGGGTAGCTCACGCACATTTCCCCATGCTGGGGCATCTCTTTTTTTGATCTCTTCCTCTATAGGGTTACCTGCATTATGTTTTTCTTCAAAACCCTATTATCCTAATAGTATTTCGAAGAGGGGCAAAATGTAGACATCTAATTTGATCACTTCCATATGATCAAACGTGTCTCTTTAGTCATCCGGCTGTTTATCCCCGTTGTTAATATTAATCAAATCATTTGATTAATTAATACCTTGCATCTTACATAAGGGTCGTAAAGTATTTAATTTAATAAATATTTTACCCCTCTTCCTCTAAATTAAATAAATATACCATTTTATTTAATTTAGTCATATTCCCCTTTTGAAATTAAAATTCATTTTTTAATTCCTCTTTTCTCTCTCATGGTTACATCCTCCAACTTTTGCAAGTTGGTCTCTAATCCATCTTAATTACTTCATCTTCTTCTAATTAACTAGGGTTAGCATGTGCACACCCGTAATCATCAATAGGGTCACATCCTCCATAATCTCCCACTTGCTTCTAATGAGTCATTAGTCCATCTAACTAAGTGCTTGCACAACCTTAATCTTTTGGTTAGTCTAACCAAATCCTCCTCCCAGTTATGGCATGTGTCCTTAAGTCAACCTTATTAAAGGCTTTCTCCTTTTGGGCAAGGCACTCCACTTGCCCATGTGAATGTTTAATTCACCTTTTAATCCCCTAATTCACCCAAAAGGAATTTTTAATTCCTTCACTTCTTCCCACATGTCCTCTACTTATTCTTTATTATTTCCCATCTCCCCATGAGAATATTTGAGGAATTTTTAATTCCTCACATGTCCTTTCACCCACATGGGGACAAGGACCTCCTTTATGAGGAGATCTTGTCCAATCCCAAGGTACTTTGTACCCCCCCTCCATGTCATGTACCATCCTTCCACCTCATGTCCACTTCACCTTTTAGGGGTATATCACATGCCACATGTTAAGATGTGAGGGCTTGTGAGTTCTCAACTCACCTTAGCCCTACATCTTGATATTTGGTGGCTCAATCCTAGCCATCTATTTCTTCTAGGAATTTTCAAAATTCCTATAAATACCCCCTCTTTTCTCTCATTTTGGAAGAGATCATTTTGCTAGCCAAACTCTTGCAATTTTATTTCTCAATCTACACTTAGCCATTTTCATGCTTCCATCCATTTCCATTCATCCTCACATCCTAATCTAGTTTGCATATCTTGCCATCCAAGGAGCATACACATCAAAGATCGAAAGGCCAACCCAAGGATTGATTCGAGATGAGGTATAAAGTTCCATTTATTGCTTTTATCTTGTGTTGATTCCAACTTAGGCTAATCTTGAGGTGTAGGTTGTTTTGGTGTTTATTTGCACTCTTTTATTTGCTGCTTGTTTTCTAACGCTTACATTTGACCTATCACCTAGGGAAATTTAAAAATAAATAAGACCACATAGAGACTTTGATTAAAACATAAAATAAGTGACCATATTAATAAAGTGACTCAAGGGACTAAATAAACAACTCTCACATACACACAACCAGTACCACAAAAAACAAGGTTAAATCACATGCCCATGACAAGAATAATATTTCACAAGGATACAATAAAGGAAGTAGCTATGTGACCCCCCCTTATCAACATTGACCAATTTCTTAACCTGTTTACTCAACCAAGAAAGTGTGTAAGTATTAGTCATGATTAATAATAATTAAAATAAATGACTTATGAATTAAAAATTCCAAGAATAATAATCAAATAGAAAATTAGATCCACTAATCTACACAACAACACTCCTTACTTGTATGATACCTGTTATAGATTCCTGTTGTAGATTCAAGGAAAAATTGAGTGAATACTATTTGTTATCAAAATACCACCACTGATATTAATAGAATATTTAACTTATAACGTATACTAGTATAAGTAACATTGAATATCAATAATTGTATTCATAATCACACCCACTCACATATATGATATATAATCACCTAAAATAATGCAATCCACTTAATATACATAATAATATGACCAATAACTGAGCATCTTGATCATTTCACATTTACATAGAAAAAAGAATGGAACACATTTGACTATCACAAGAATTCACAACCATTAGATAAGATAATCAAGAATATGACCATCTTTGCGGTGTAGCAACAAGAATCACTCATGTTTACTATCCAACATAAAAGAACATAAAATGTAGCATATAAACCATAAACAACTAATACGATAAACAATTCTGCAAGGGATAGGGTCTTACAGTTTGTTATACCCATTTCAATGTTTTGTGTTCATCTTGGGTACAATTTTAGTTTTGTGAAACTTGTATGAGCTTCATAGCTTGGTCTCCTATTTCCAATACTCTAGTGAGGTATAGTTCTAGGCTCATGGAATCCCATGTTGTTTCTATATTCATAGTGGATCTTGAGTTTTCTAACTCCTTCATGACAAGTGTTGTCAATACTCTATGAAAACAACCCCAACAAAAGGAAGCATTTCTACATAATCTTTTTTGTTATCATTACAAGCATACTACCATAAACAATAGAAGATTGTTGCTAAAATAAATAAAACATACCTTAAATGTTTGTGATTCAAGAATGATCCAAGCCATTGGTTTGCTCTAGTTTATGGGGGGTGAAAAATGACCCCAACCAAAGTGGATTAGAAACCATATCCACCCCTCCAAGTGGATTTTGTCGCCCATGGTGAGAGAGAGAGTTGGCATTCAACTCATAAGTAGTGTATAGAATATCTCCCTAGTGACCAAATCTCAAGGTGCACCTACCATTGGTAGACTTAAGATACCATTCCACAGTAGTTATAAGGTTACGAGGTGATATATATGCTACCTACTTGAACTTGCTAAGAACTTTCTTCCCTACCGTCCATCAGATGACTAAGTAGCCAAGGTTATCCATCACTGGCATATAATTCTCCATGACTACTATTCATCTCGAGTATGTATTGCCCCCAAACACCTAGGTATGTGCAAGATCATGATGGGCCAAAAAGTGGCAATATGATGGGTATATGGTTGATGAATTTTTCTTTACCCAAAATTGATGAAACAAAAAGGGTTTTTAAAGGATATTCTTAGCTTTCCACCAATATAAATTATGCTTTACTTTGAATTTAATAAATAATTATTATTAATTTTATATTTGAATTATGATTAAAGTCTTGATTGATAGGCCGAATGATAAAAAGCTATAGCTTTCAAACAGTATCACATTTTTTTAATCCAAAATATGCATCACATTCTATGCTTCACATACTATAGGATTAAAAAAATAAAAATTGAATTTCATGAAGTTTTGACCAAGTTAAGGTGGTCAGACGTACGAGTTTTTTATATTTTTTTAAATTTGTAATGGGAAATTCATAATTAATTATTTAATTGGAAAAAAAAAACAAAAAAATACGCATCACATCTGGACATGAGTCGTCTACTTATATCTAAAATCTTATAAAAATATATTATCATTTTATTGTGGTTAGGTGGTTAGACAGACACCTACTTCTTATTTTTCCCTTGAAATTTAAGTACTACTACATTGAAATTTCAAATTTTCACCAAATAGATTTAAAAAAAAAAAATAAACCTAGTAGTTTAGAAACTACAGTCAATTTTCTACAAATTCTATTCTTACATATTTTTGAAATAATATAGATAACTTATTCAAATTTTTACGTTAAATTTCCTAACTCTAATTTTTCTTAATTTTTTGCTACTTAAGGGCTTGTTTTTTCCATGATGATCCTGCACGTACCCACCTATCAGTCTCAAGCATAAAGGTACTTCTCCTTGACTTCTGCGCATCTCAATCATAGTACTGCCCCTAGACACCTACCAATCTCGAAGATGAAGGTATTCCTCCTTGAATATTTTCCATCTCATGCATAGTACTTACCCTAGAAACTTATCAATCTTGAGCATAAATGTATTGCTCCTTGACATCAATAAATATTTCATAAGGAAGTAAATAGGCATGAAAAGATGAGAAAAGAGAAAAATGATACATAGGTTTTATACCAAAACAATCCATTGACCACTACTATCAACCTTAAGTACTTAATTGAAAACATGTGAGATACCCAACAATAAGAAGATTTTTGTTAATTTAGAAAAGAATTTGACATAGTGCATGGAGGAAAAATTTGGAAGGTAATGGAGAAACTTGGGGTTCTAGAAGAGTATACAGTGGTAATTCATAGGATTTATGGGCAAGTTAGGGCCAAAAGTAGAATAGATGGAGGAATGCCAAAATGCTTTGGAATTGATATTAGTGTCAAACAAGGATGAGTTATTTCCCACATATTTTTAGACCATACATTGATGAGTTGGAGGACTAGGTAAACAAAGTTGGTGGAGGAGGTATTTAGCTTGCTAGATATGCAGTTAAGCTATTCTTATATATAGATGATCTTATCTTGATTCCAAAAAATTACATAATTTGCGAGAGCACTCGAGGATTGTAGAGTTCTTCTATTAAGATGTTAGGATGGAAGTGAACATTGGAAAAACTAAAATAATTTTCTTTTCATTATGGAGAAAAAAATAAAAAAATAAAATTCCTTTCCAAGGGAAACTCATTGAAAGCAGTGGAAAAATGAAAGTATCCCAAGCTTGATTTTCACAATAGGCTTAATTGAGAGACATGCAAGGCAAAAGAAAATATAAGTAGGGTAGAAATATTTGTGCGTATGAAAAATTAAATGTAAGAATGGTGAGTTATGGTACTAGAAAACAAAAACAACTCTATTTGTCTTGCTTTTCATGTCAATAGTCCTTTATAGATGATTTTTGGAGCCACAATGTGTTAGATAGAAAAAGGAGGCAAATAAAGAGAACCAAAAGTTGAGTCTATTCTTGCTAAAAACATTTAATTAAAAGCAACCTCAAAAATCAAAACTTCATATTTTTTATGAGATTGTATTAACTAAAATAGGCACTTTCTCATTGGAGGCATCAACGATGACCTAGACATTAAGTCATCTGAAAAGAGGAAGAGACAAGCAAAATGAATACCCATGAATTTAAAAAGACAAGTTGATGACTAAAAGGGACATCAACATGCAAAGAAAATGTCCAAACACCAATAACGAAATAAAAAAAGTATGTGAGGAAAATATTAGAATTGTTACATGGACAAAACAAATTAGCTTGAAAAAACATAATATATCAAAGAGTTTAACCCCACATAGGACCATGATATAAAATAATACATAGGAGTAGAAATCAAATTGAAGGAAAATTTTTTGATGACCTAGTTAAAAACTAGCTCACACCATCTTAAATGTGAGACCAACAGGTAGACAATTCCTAAAGAGGAGTAGAAAATGAGAACATGCCAATTTTGTAAACGAAATTGATGGAGATAGAATGACATTATAACATGGATTGTGAAATCTATAATAACATTCGTATGAAGTACAAAGATAACTTAAAAACACACAATCTAACCATTTTATTTGAAGAAACAAAACATACAAACTTTTTAATGAAATCTAAAATAAAAAAATTAGCATACATATATTTTAAAATTTCATAGAACTATTTAAACAACCCTTATATTTAACACATGTGTTACCCTAAAATATTTTATTACAAACTCTTCATAAAATAAACTACTTCAATTTTGTAAACATTATTAGAATGTTTCATTCATTTCACTCTCATTTTCTGAGGGTTCTTTATGTGACAAGGAGGGAAGTCAAAGAAAAGTAGTTGACATGTTAAATCTCCACATGGAGGCATTTAAAATGCATGATTTCCATTTTGATGGGTGGCGTTTAGGTGAAGAAACTTTCACAATATATTTAACACATGTGTTACCCTAAAATATTTTATTACAAACTCTTCATAAAATAAACTACTTCAATTTTGTAAACATTATTAGAATGTTTCATTCATTTCACTCTCATTTTCTGAGGGTTCTTTATGTGACAAGGAGGGAAGTCAAAGAAAAGTAGTTGACATGTTAAATCTCCACATGGAGGCATTTAAAATGCATGATTTCCATTTTGATGGGTGGCGTTTAGGTGAAGAAACTTTCACAATATATAAATGGAGGGGTAGCAAAGTCTATTCTCATTACTAACCAGCTAGAATATCTTAGAGCTGGAGCAAGGCATAATAAAGAAAGTATAAATATTTTATACTGTATTTTTGTTTGATGTTATTATATATATATATATATATATATTTTGTAAATATATTGTTAGTTTTGGATATTTATTATTTATTTTATTAATTAATTATTTTTAATTTTTTAAATTTATATTGATTATTTTTATGATATTTTTTAATATAAGATTATGATAATATTGTTATGTAATTTGTTTATTTTAAATTTTAAGTTTTATTTTTTTATATGTTTTTTTAGAAAGTAATAGTTACTTCATTAGTTTAAAAGTCAAAAATTATTGATTGAGTCATTAAGTTTTTTTATTCATAGATGTCTTTTGATTCATTGGGCCAATATTAATTATTATCAAGATCAATTAAAGATCTACATACAAAATATATATTAGATAATTCATTTAGCAAGCATAAAAAGGAAAATTCTATATATTGCATCATAGAGAGTATAAAGTGTCTTCAAACTTGTATCTACTTCCCAAAGGCTTGAATCATAATCAAGACTATGTGCATGTAAATAACGTGAATAAGCAAATAAAACCTATACAACACACCAATGAAACATTATATCAAAGAATTCAAATAATAATCAAATTAAAACAACAATTCCACAATAGCATCTCATTGTCCTCTATCTCCAAGGATTCTTTAAGTCATTTTTCTCTTAGATTATTTGTGCACGTGACTAAATCCAAATGATAACCTAAAGAATGAGAGATGTTGAAAATGCAAGAGATGTTTCCTATATTACATGATTGATAAACTAGTTGTAGATGATATGCAAAGATAATAATGCTACTATGATGTTAATGAAAATGATATGATGAAAATGTTGCAATTAAGATGCTGCTAATGAAAATTCCATGATTAAACTACTTGATGCTAAAATGCTAATACTAAAATGCTCACTAAAATGATAATGCTAATTAAAATGCTACAAAGTGTAATTGCTACAAATGCTCAACTCTCTCCCTTCTTTTGTTGTAAATTAGGGCCTATTTATAGATTTTCCAAGGCATGAGCCTAGGTGGCAGAAATCAACGGTCTGGATTCGATTAGGAGAGATGGATGATTGAAGATGAAGAGGTTAGAGAGAAAAGGGGAGTGTGTTCCCTTCATAAGAACAAACTGCCAAGTGTGAGGAGGAATAAAATGGAAATGAAGGCCAAGTGTTCCAAATTTGTTAGAGTTTGTTGATAATAAATGCCAAATTAAATATTAGAAATATTTAATTTCTTGAGACACATGATGAGGTGGAAGGTGGGAAGAAGTTAGTAGACATGTGCTTAAATTCAAATTTAATGAGAGGAGGTTAATTAAATAAAAAAACTAATTAATTTTTTTCATTTAATTAAGATATGAAGAAGATGATTTAGGATAGGAAGAATTAGAGAAAATGAACTATATAAATAAAATTTTCAATTTATTTATAAGTAGAAGAATTAAAGATTATTAATTAAATAACTTGTATTAATTAATTCTCTAGACCAAAATTTCAGTGTATACATTTTTCCCCTCTTTGAAGTGATGTGTTTGCGACACATTGCTTCAAAGAAAATATTTCCGATAGTGTTGATTTAAAAATTTCGATGTGCCCTAGATGCTAATTTTTGAGTGACGATGAGTGTATGCCCCCTCAGAAGATAAATTGGTAAATTTTTGAATTTTTTAAAATTTTCTATGATTTTATGAGGATTTTCAAATTTTTATGATTTTGAGATGAATTATCTCTTGATAAAGAATATTGACCCTGCCAATTGATTAATTGATGCCCTTTTGAAACTAAAAATAATCCCACTTAAGTACCCTCCATTAACCCCTTTAAAAGATAAAAAGATGAAAAAGGAGCTCACTTGAATTCATTTGCAATGTGAGTGATTGAGCTGATTGAACAATTTAGCAAAAATGGTGATCCCATACCACATTCATTGATTCAAATGAGTTTGATGACACCACCGCCCCACCGCGTATGGACTTCTGGTACATACCTCGAGAAACCGCCTTTTGAAATTTGAATTTGTTTTTTTTGTGTGCTTTCATGTTTAGGAATATGTGAATAGTGCGTTTTAGTGCATATGTTTCCCAAAACATCGCATATAGATATTTAGCACATTTATTCCCTGATATAGCACATTAATTGAATGTTTTAGCGCATTTTTGTCGTGAAGTGGCGCATAAATTGAATGTTTTAGTGAATTTAGGTTTTTAGTGCACAGATACTTTGTTTCGATGCATTGATGGATTTTTGTTGTGCATCCATTGTTCCAACACATAGATTCCCTATTTTGGCACATTGACACCAGAATCGATTAAATGTTGATTTTTCTTCTTGATTTTGATGCGTGATGATCACATTACCCATTGTTTTGGTGATGTTTGATAGGATAGATGATGATCGACCTCATGATGGATGAAAATCAATGATAGTATAGATGATGATTGACCTCATGATGGATGAGAGTCAATGATAGGCTCTCCATGAGATTTAATCAAAATCTCATTAGAGCTGATTAGATTGATTGATAGGTTGATTGATAAAATGATGATTTGTGATATGTCATGATTATAGGAGGATTTAAGAGTTCTTTAGTCTTGGGAGCACTACTCAAAGACTTGGGATATGATTCTATGTATGGTGCAGAAAGATTTGGATGTTATTGAGTGATGTGGTTTATCTTCCTTGCTTGATATGCTATAGAATAGGATAAACAGGGGACTATTGACTGCATTAGTTGAGAGATGGCATAGTGACTACAACACATTCCATCTGGCTACTAGTGAGATGATGGTTACCCTAGAGGATTTATATCAGATATTGAGGATTCTCGTGGTTGGAGAGTTAGTCGTATATCATCACATAGAGTAGGGAGGTATTGAGGCACTAAGGAGGATTTTTGATAATGACGGGATTAGTGGTTACGAGATCCCATGGCAGGATATGGTTGATTTTTATGAGCCATTACCATATGTTCTAGCTAGTTTGTTGGAGGTTTCTTATGTCCCGATTGTAGGTCAAAAGGACTGTTCGTTGGCTGGGGTAGGATGCTAGAGAGGATGATCACTCAAGGGATCCAATATGCATGGGGTTCCTATATGTTAGCACATTTATATCATGATCTACATCAGGTGGTGTATCTTGGAGCCACGAGTTTATCATCTAGAGTGACACTGCTTCAGATTTGGGCTTGGGAGCATATAGCTATTACTTGTCCTTTGGTGGACAAAGATCATCTGGTTGGTAGGCCATATTTCTTTAGGTACACAGGTGAGATTTTCCAATGCAAGTTGGAAAAATTGGAGTATTGGCGGTGAGTTGTTGATGATTTGGAAACTATCACATGGCGACCATACTTAGATTGTGAGTAGTGTCCTAAGGATGATCTTGAGATGCCATATGTTTGCACTTCAAGGTATTTGATTGGATGAACATAGTTTATTATTGAGACATTCATGCTCATGAGGGTGCTTGTTGAGTATGGCTGAGTTTAGGGGATGCCCCAGGGAGTTAAGTTATATGTACAGAGATGACAGGATATTCCAAAGTGGGGACCTACCATATCTTATGATACAACTTGCGAGGAGTATTTTGGATTGTAGGAAAAAGCATGGGATTACTATCTAGAGATCACAAATGAGTATGCTGAATATTTCTTCACACATGCTATATCGAGGATATCTAGTCCTGATGAGCCAATACCGTCATTAGATGATGATGAGAGAGCATTGCAGCAAGCACCGAGATGGAGGAGGGATGGGGGAGTTGGTGATGATGAGGAGGGAGATGGAAGGGATGGAGGGGATGATGAGGATATATTAGAATTCAAAGTACCCCAAAGGAGGAGATCTACGGTTCCCTCGAGTTAGCAGTAGGCAGGACCATCCCAGGTTCAAATTCACATGCCTTCCCATTAACAGTAGGCACATATAGATGCCTTACAGTTATAGGTGGAGGGCTTATAGAGACAACTAGCGTAGGCACAAGAATAGATTTTCTCTCGAACAATAGAGAGAGATGTCACAAGACAAAGATATGAGCATGAAGAGGCCCTAGTCGAGAGATTACAAAGAGTGTCCAAGGTGACCACTACATGGGATATGATCAAAGAGGTTTGACATTCAGCCCGAGAGATAGAGTACTACATATTATTGTATTATTAGGCCCAGTTCCTATAGAGTGACGTGCCCCTAGTTATGCACAGTTTGTCAGTGGCAAGTTAGGTCAGAGTTAGTCATGGACTACAAGAAGGGGTGTGACTGGGCCACTTCCCAGAGATTCAATAGGAAGAGATCTAGGTGCAAGTCCATTTGGTAGTGCAACAACAGGCACAACGAGGCCTACAACATTTGGGGGGAGCAAAACATAGCTTTTGTGCTCACATTTGATGTATTGAGACTTGATGTATTCACTTATTCAGTTGGGGACTTTATGATTTCCTGCCATTTTGTTGATGTATTTCTCCATATTTTGCGATATCATTGTACACTTGACATTGATTATTTTGAGATTATATGAGATGCAACAGAGACTATTGATCTATATGTTGTCTATATGCTTCTATGTTGAATGCTTATGATAAGATACATTTGATTTATGCTCTATATGCTATGTGATGTTTATATGATTATGACATGGTTGTGTATGGATGCGATAATGAAATGATGATGCATGGATTATTATTCTATATAGCTATATGGATGATGCTTTATGATATATGAGATGGATTTGATTGTTCAAATAAGATATGATGCACCTTATTTTTTGTATTTTTCTAATGAAAATACATGATCTAATGCATGGATGGATGACTGATGATAACACTTTCTATTGTATGTATGATATCATAATGATTATGCACTACATGTGAATGATATATTTTTGTTTATCTCAAATGTACTCAATCCTTTAATGAGAGATAAAATCATTTTGAAAATTTTTAGCCTTGGAAAACCTAAAATGCACATGAAAAAACTAATATGGGTGCAATCTATCTTAACCATGCAAATATAAATGTGCAATGTTGTCATCTTGGCAGCCAATTTTTTGTGCTTGTTATCATCATTGAGCTTTTGATATATTGAAACTTAGTAAAAAAACCAAGGGTATAATTAAACCATGATGACCTGAGTACAAATTCTATTGATTTTTCATATTGTAAGGTAATACAATCATCTAGGTATAATTGAACCAAGATGACCTGAGTATTGCTTGCGTAAAATAGACAAGAGATAATCCTTTTCCTATGCAAATATGGAATTTCATCAATGATACTTTGTAGATCACGTCTCATGAAAAATTTACATAGTAGTAATGATCAACTCACATACAACAAACAAAGAAAAATATCATACTCCATTGTAGCTTCTCTAGTCCATGACATCCTTGAGTTGCTCTACATAAATGATAACAAAAATCAAGATACAACAGTTGAATATTTATACTAAGTGATTAAACCATGATTCAGAAGAATATCATCCAGTGAGATTTGGTTTTGACCAATCTTGCGATTGATTTGAATGTTTGGTTTTCTAAAAATTGTGATTGATGTTCAATGTTGAGTTTCATTGCGATCATTATTGTTTGCTATTTTGTCTTACAATTGCTTGTCTATTTTTTTAAGCTCAAAGTAGATTGCCCCTAGTGAGTTCAAGATTTTTCCCCTAGTGAGAGACCAACCATTTATTGTGAAAGCGTACAATGATCGCCAAGCCAAGGTGAGACACAACTACAATGCTCACATATGTACATGAGGTTTTATGATGGACATTCATAATGATGGTGAAAAGTGGACGATCGACACACATTTCAATAGATGGAAAATCCAATCTATCACAAATAGCGCCTGTTGCCAGGTTTTCACTAGTTTTTATTGCACTTTTTCTAATTTTCTAATTTTTTTTTGAATTTGTCCTTTTTTTTCTTTTTTTGAATTTTTTCACTTTTTTGTTTTTTATACTTTTTTGCTTTTTTACTTTTTTGGATTTTTCTGCTTTTTTACTTTCTTTTTTTTTTCTGTGTTTTTACTTTTTTTTTGGATTTTTTTTCTTTTTAATCTATGCACTAGATGAGTTATGTATAAAGCTTCTTGAGATGAATGTTGTTGATAGGATCTTCAAACAGGTCCCCTTTGGGTGTAGATAACTGATATGCTCCAGATCCATATACTGATACAATGACAAAAGGACCTAGCCAATTAGGTTCAAAATTTCCCTTCTTTTCTCGATCATGTTGATTGCAAGGATTCTTTTTTAGTACCAAGTCACCAACTTGAAATGTTCTTGGTCTTACCTTGTGGTTATAGCTCCTTGACATTATTTTTTGATAGGGTTTTAGATGATCAACAACATGCTGACGACATTCATCTAATAATGCCAACTCCTGTAGTCTGGATACTCGATAGTCTTCCTCTGAAATGATTCCTTTCAATGATACCTAGAGCGAGGGTAACTCAACCTCAATGGGTAAGATGGATTTTGATCCATAAACAAGGGAATATGGTGTGGCTCCCGTAGGGGTGTGGATTCTAGTATGGTATGCCCACAAGGTAGGGTTTAGTTGAACATGCCAGTCACGTCCAACATCGTTGACAATTTTCTTCAAGATTTTAAAAATGGTCTTAGTTGAGGCTTCTGCTTGGCCATTCCCTTGAGGGTAATAGGGTGTGGAAAATTAGTGTTGGGTATGAAAATTTTCACAAAGTTCTTGTACATCTTGATTTTTGAAGGGTCTACCATTTTTAGTGACAATGGAGCTAGGGATGCCATACCGACAGTCAATGTAGTTCATGATGAATGAGGCAATTCTTTTACCAATAATTGTGGTCAATGGGATGAATTCAATCCACTTTATGAAATGCTTAGTGGTTATGATTATGAATTTCTGTCCATTAGAGGAATATGGATGAATCTTACCCACAAGTTCAAATCCCCATTGAAAGAAGGGACAGGTTGATGTGAATGGTTACAACTCCTGCACTGGTGCATACATGAGATTTCCATGGACTTGACACTTCTTGCACTTCTTATCAAATTGAAAGAATTCTTTCTCCATGTTCGACCAATAATATCCCAAGTGTAGGACTTTCTTAGCTAGAGTAAGACAACTTGAATGAGTACCACAAATAACTTCATGAACTTCTCGTAAGGTAGTTTTAGATTCGTCGCGTTCAAGACATTGGATGAGAGTACCATCAAGACATTGTCGATAAAGTGTATCAACTATTAGGGTGTGTCGGGCTACTTGACATATAAAGTTGTGTGTTTCATTTTGGGATAGATCAGGTGGAAGGGTAGTGTCTCACAAATATGTATAAATCTTTCCATAAATTGAAGAATCAACATCAACTAGATGGCACACAACTTGGGATTTAGGATTTTCATATGTAGGAGTAAACAATTGTTCCACCATGAATTCATAATGACTTCATTTTTCTGGTATTTGTAGAAGAGAAGTGATGGTTTCCATGGCATATGCAGCTTTGTTGTCTACTCTTGGAATTTGTTCAAACTTGATCTCAAAAAATTATTTATTGAAGTCATCTACCATTCTCTTGTATGGCATCAAATTGTCATCTTTTTTTTGTTAGTCATCATTAACCTGATTGATGACTAATTAGGAGTCTCCATAAACTTGTAATTCTATGATTTTTCATTCCATTGCTACCTTGATACCAGCAATTAGTGCTTTATATTCAGCCATGTTGTTTGTGCAAGGGAACATCAACCTATAATATTTTGTGATAGTGTGTCCTTGAGGAGTAACAAATAGGATTCCAACACCCGATCCATGTTGAGTGTAAGACCCATCAAAGTATAATATCCAATGTTGTGCTATCATGTTGAGGAAATTTGCATCTGGGAATTCAATGTGCATACGATGGTCATCTTGCAATGGTACTTCAACTAACTAATATACTATTACTTGGCCCTTGTTATCTACTATTACTTGGCCATGATTATGAATTTATGTCCATTGGAGGAAGATGGATGAATCTTACCCGCAAGATCAAGTCCCCATTGACAGAAGGTCCAGGTTAATGTGAATGGTTGCAACTCTTGTGCCAATGCATGTATGAGATTTCCATGGACTTGACACTTCTTGCACTTCTTAACAAATTGAAAAGATTGTTTCTCCATGTTCGACCAATAATATCCCAAGTTCAGGAGTTTCTTAGCTAGAGTAAGACAACTTGAATGAGTACCAAAACTACATTCATGAACTTATCGTAAGGAAGTTTCATATTTGTCACATTCAAGACATTGGAGGAGAGTACCATCGAGACCTCATTGATAAAGTGTATCAACTATCAGGGTGTGTTTGGCTACTTAATGGATAAAGTTGTGTTTTTGGTTCCAGGATAGATCCGGTGGAAGGGTATTGCCTCTCAGATAGGTATAAATCTTCACATAAATTGAAGAATCAACATCAACTAGATGGCACATGACTTGGGATTCAGGATTGTCATATACAAGATTAAACAATTGTTCCACCATGAATTCATAACAACTTCATTTTTTTGGTATTTGTAGAAGAGAAGCAATGGTTTCCATGGCATCTACAACTTTGTTGTCTACTCTTGGAATTTGTTCAAACTTGATCTCAACAAAGTATTTCTTGAAGTCATCTACCATTCTCTTGTATGGCATTAGCTTGTCATCTTTTTCTTGATAGTCATCATTAACCTAATTGATGACTAATTGGGAGTCTCGATAAAATTGTAATTCTATGATTTTCCATTCCACTACTACCTTGATACCAATTATTAGTGCTTCATATTCAACCATGTTGTTTGTGCAAGGGAACATCAACCTATAAGATTTTGGGATAGTGTGTCCTTGAGGAGTAACAAATAGGAAATTCCAACACCCGATCCATGCTGAGTGTAAGACCCATCAAAGTATAATATCCAATGTTGTGCTATCATGTTGAGGACATTTGCATCTGGGAATTCAGTGTGTATAGGATGACCATCTTGCAATGGTGCTTCAACTAACTGATCTACTATTACTTGGCCCTTGATTGCTCTTCTATCCACATATTGAATGTCAAATTCACTCATTATCATCACCCACTTTGCTAATCTTCTTGTTAGTGTGGCTTTCCTGAGTAGATTTTTTAATGGATCTATCTTGGCTATTAGTTTAGCAGTATGTGTTAACATATAGTGTCACAATTGTTGAGTAGCAAACACCACTTTCAAACAAGATTTTTCAATGAATTTATAATTAAGTTCATAGCCACTCAGTGTTCTACTGATGTTGTAGATGGCCCTTTCTTTTCCTGTAGAGTCTTCTTGTGCTAGTATAGGTCCCAAAGATACCTCAGTAGTTGCTATGTAGAGTAGAAGTTGTTTTCCCTCTATTGGTGGTACCAATATAGGTGGGTTCATCATATATTGTTTCAATTGATTAAAGGTAGCTTCACATATTTCATCCCATCTAAAAAAACCATTTTTGTGTAACAAATGAGTAAAAGGATGATTTTTTTCTACTAGTTATGTGATGAATCTTCTGATGGATTAAAATCATCCTTGTAGAGATATTAGTTGACTAATGTTCTTAGGAGGTGGCATTTCCATGATTGCTTGAACTGTTTCTATATCTACTTCGATGCCTTTGGCTGAGACTGTGTATCCTAAGAGTTTGGCTGATGTTACTCCGAATACACACTTCTTTGGATTTAATCGCACATTGAACTTTTCCAATCGATTAAAAATTTTATCCAAGATTTTTAGATGTCCTTCCCTAGTGAATGATTTTTCTAGTGGGTCATCCACATAGTCCTCCATGAATGTGTGCATCATGTCATGAAATATTGTTGTCATTGCATGTTGATAGGTGGCTCCTACATTCTTTAATCTAAAAGGCATGAAATTCCAAAAAAATGTACCCCATGGACATGTGAAAGCTATTTTGTCTTGATATTCTGGTGAAATCTTGATCTAATTATAGCCTGAAAAACCATCCATGAATGACAGCATAACATGTCTTGTTGTTAAATCCACAATGATGTCTATATTGGGAAAAGGAAAGTCATCCTTTGGACAAGCCTTGTTAAAATCCCTAAAATTTGTACATATTCTGATGTTGTTGTCTAGTTTGGAGACTAGAATAGTGTTTGAAATCAGTTCTACATAGTTGATTGGTCAGATGAAACCTACATCTAATAATTTTTTTAATTCTTCTTTTAGTAGTAGGGCGGTGTATGGATGCATTTTTCGCAATTTTTTTTTTACTAGCTTCAATCTAGGTGCTATGGATAAATGATGCATTATTAGATTTGGATCTATTCTTGGCATGCTAGCATAGGACCAAGCAAAATTGATTTGTCTTTCTTCAAAGAATTTGGTGAAATTTGGCTTTTCTTGCTTTGTCATTGATGCCACTAGGTGTATGGTCTTTGTTGTTTCTTTAATACCAATGTTTATGGATTGTGTAGGCTCAACCAATATTGAAGGTATTTCATGATAATGCTTAGGAGGAGTGTCAAATATCTCATCCTTCAGTGCCTCAAAGAGGTTTTCACCATTGGATATGCTCTTTCTTTTTACTTTTACATGATCTAATACTGCCATTGCATGGGTTTCACCATTAGATCAATTTTTCGTATTCTTTATTTTGTAGCTAAGAGACTTGGCACTCCCCTAGTTTGAATCTTCGTTATGAAATTCATTAGTGGAACTTGTTTTTGGATTTTTGGAACAAAGGAAATTGACAATGACATCATCATTTGAAAAGATAGGGATATCAAGAGGCTTGGTTTGTTCCCAGTCAATGATTTTGGGATGTATCAAAGGTAAGGAACCATCAGATTGGTCAAGATCAAAGGTGGTGAGGGTCCTAATGGAAATGTCTTCGAGGTGTTTGTAGTAATGTCAAGGTCTATAATGTTACTCTCCTTTGAATCATCTGTCTCGTTCGATGTCTGATCGTCCTCACTAGAGTCATCAATATGTAGTGAGCCAAATTCAAGTGGTCTAGACCCTGAACTTTGTCCCTCCATACACATGGGTGTATACTTCTTTATCACATTGATTTCCTTGTCTTCACAAGATTCTTCAAATAGTAAATCCCATTCATATTCATTTGAGTCTATTTTAGAACTAGCTTGTAGTTGGAGGATTTGTTCACAAATCTTATGAGTGGCTTCTTGTTTTGTCTCTTCTTTGTATCCTAATCCTGTCTTTTCTTTTGCATTGATTATAGTAGGTTGAATTGGTTTGATAATGCCTTCTTTTTGTTTGCCAATAGGACCTTTTCCTTCATATCCCATATTTTCTAAGATTTTGAACCCCTTACCATATTGTTTTTTTGGTATATTGAAAGTTGCTACTTGGGATCATTCTTCTTCATCTTTGTAAAGCCAATTTAGAATGTCTTTATCCTTAGATTCATCAACTAGAGTACCTGCTTTGACAAATGTACCATCAAAGATCATGATGGGTTGTGAAGATTATTGTGTAAATGTTGATGGTTGTCCATATGATTTTGGAGAAGGTAGTAGCTATAAGAGACATAAGGACTGCTTAAAAGAATACTCACCCATACTTTTATCTTTCAACTAAATCTTTTTCTCAAACTGTTTTGACAAAGAATTGAGTTGGCCTTCATTACTTGAGGAAATAGAATCACTAATGGCTTTATCTTTCAACTGAACCTTTTTCTCAAACTGTTTTGAAAAAGAATTGAGTTGGCTTTCATTACTTGAGGAAATAGAAGTGATAGCTTCTCTGTTGTGTGGTACAAAAATGTCTTGGACTATCTTGAGAGTGTTGTAGTATTGGGGATTATTAGAATCTGCTGAAATTGTGATCTCTTGTCCATTGTAAGGGAATTTCAAGCATTGATGGTATGTTGATGGTACTACTTGCATTTCATGGATCCAAGGTCATCCCAAGAGTATGTTGTAGATCAAGTCCTTGTCTAAAACTTGGGCAGATTATATCCTTTTGAACTGGTCCCACTTGAATTGACAATACTATTAGTCCTTGAGAGGATCTTTCTTCATCATCATAAGCTTTTATGGTGATCTTTCTTTTGGAATCTATTTCATTTTCTAAAAATCCCAATGAATAGATAAGCTTTAAGGTGCATATATTTAAACCAGCTTCTCCATCTATTAAAACATGTTTGAATCAATGTTTATGAAGTAAAACCTCAATATGGAGTAGAGCATTGTGTGGATGAGTGAGGGGTGCATCATTGTTTTCTGATAATGATAAACAATAGGGTGCAGTCAAATGTCCCACCATGGCTTGGAACTAACAAACTTCCAAATTAGTTGGTACTATGGTGTTCACTAAAGCTTTTTCTAGAATATCCTTATGGGCTAGTGAAATTTTAAGAAGTTATAGTATGGATATCTGTGCTAGAATATTTTGCAATTGATCTACTATATTGTATTGATTTGAAGGAGCAACAAGTGTTTTAGATGTACTTCCTTTCAATACAATCTTGGACTGCCCCCTTTTGGTCACATTTACTAGTAGGTTGTTTTGTTTATCTTTGATTTTGATGACATTGATTTGATTATCAACTGCAAAAATGTGAAGAATGGTAGTATCATAGAAAATTCACATTCTTCCCTTTGTTGTTTGTCGAAGAGGATTCTCCTTTTTCATAGTTGGGTAGAGGGTTTTTAAATGCTCCATGATCATCATTTTTTTTATGTCCTTCTATCAATATGTAACCTCTATCTATCAAGTCTTGTACCAACTATTTTAATTGCATATAATCATTTGTTTTATGACCTTTTCTTCTATGAAAGTCACAATAATATGCATCATTCCACCATGATGATTTAAATCTTGGTTCAAAACCTTATATATCTAGTAATGTTATGAGTTTGTGTGTAAGAAGCTCTTTTAACGCTAATTCAAGTGATTTCCCCAAAGGTGTAAATTTTCTTTGATTTTTTGGTGGAGCTAGTTTAGATTCACTATTTTTTTGATTGTTTTTAGGTGTAGTACCTGATAAATTGAAGTTTGGTTTTATGTTATGCATGTCAAATACACCATCATTACCAAAATTCTTATTTCTTGGCTAGAATTTGGATTTTTCATTGCTATTATGATGGTTAGAAGAGTTAGAAGAGTTTTTTCCTTTGTTATAGATTTTGAATACTCGTCTTTTAACCAAGGCTTCCTGAATATTAAGTCTATTTTCAATAAGCTTTTCAAAACTGGGTGGACATTGCAATTGGAGTCTATAACTCATCTCACTATTGATATTATCAATAAAGATATCCATCTTTTCTTTCTCAAGTATAGGACGGGCATATCTAGCAAATAATCATCTCCATCAAGTTGTAAAAATGTAAGAAATGACTCACAATTTTTTTGTTTTGTGTTATAGAGATCCTTCATGGTTATTTCATGTTGAATGTTGTATGAATATTGGGAGATACATTTATTTACCAAATCCTCAAATTATCTAATTCTTGGTGGGAGTTTTGAAAACCATTCCATGCATTGACCACCCAAACCTCTTTGAAATAATCTCATTAGATAGGTTTCTTCATGTGAAAATTTTGGACTCATGGTGCAAAATTCTCTTACATGATCTTGAGGATCTGTTTTTCCATTGTATTTTTCATATCTTGGAAATTCACAATTTTTGGGAAAAGGTATCATGTTCATATTTCTATCAAATGGATAAGGATAGATGTCTTGCAACAAATATCTCTTTGTTCTTCCCCTTTGCATGTCTAGGATTTGTTGTTGAAGATTTTGCATTTGGTGAGTTAAAGCATCCAATGGATCACTGATTCGTGAGTTATATTTTGTTTTCTTCCCTGGAGCTCCCTTCAATTGGTTGGCATCAAAATCATTATGTAGTTTTACACCTTAATTTTCTAGCATCAAAAAGTATTTCTATCCATCCTTTTCTGGAATTTTTTCCATGAACTTGTGAAATTTAGGGTCTTGTTGAGCTTGTTGAATGTCCTCATCAGTTATCTCATCTATTTTAGGTTAATGGAATTTGTGAAAAGGATTTTCTTCTCCTTCTGCCATGATGGTTTGGGTTTCTATTTATTTTTCTCTAAGTTTTTGTTTTTGAGCTCTTGTTAAAATGGTCATGCACGTGATAGAGTTTTGCTATACTTTGATATTTGTTTTGGGAGTTCCAATGAAGTACCTAAGTCAAATAGGATGATGGATCCTATTGATGAGACTAGGCTAAATTTGATTTAAAACATTTGTTTCATGATAAAGGATGATAGATCTTGATAGTGAAACTCAACTAACAATCAAAGATGAGATTGTTGATTGGTCACTTTAAGTTGTTTGATCCAAGTTTTAGTTAAAGGTATTGCACTTGCAAAAGCCAATTTCTTCAAGTTTAAACTAATGTTTTAATGAGGAATGATCTTTTCTTTGAAAGGGTCCCTAAACATGATTCTAGTTGTCGGACATAAGTTCAATTTATCTCTCTATTTGAGTATGAGGTGAATACACTAAAATAGGTTGTATATGTGCTGAAAGATGGGATAAATGTGCTAAAAGAGACCCTATATGTGCTAGACTATCAGTTAAATGTGCTAGAACAAAAAGCTTATCCACTGAAAGATGAGGTAAATGCACTAGAAAAAACCCTATATGTGTGGAAAGATGTGGTGAATGTGCTATAACAAACCCGACATGTGCTAGACTATGAACTCAATGCGTTGAAATACAAAGGTTATGCGCTAAACTGGAAATGTCACTATTTTGAAAGTGTTACCCTAGATTTTTCTTGGTTTTGAATTAGTGAATTGAGTGTTTTTGATGGATGATCTTCTGAACAACAATTTCAAACATAGAAGCAAGAAGTAAAATAGTTGATTTATCCTATGATCTAAACATCAAGTGTATGTTCTAGGATCTAGTCTAATCCCTTTGGTTTCCACTGGTATTGAACATTAGAAAATAGATTAGTCAGACTCTTCTAATGTCAAGGGTCATTAATAACATCATAGCCCACACTTGGAACTACATTAGCTCACATAGCCCTATCACCCCCTAGAGGGCGCCCATGTTTTTTCCTTTTTCGGTTCTTAACCAAAGTCAATTCCTCCACTTTTGGCCATAAATCCTTGGTAGTTATATGGTGAGTATCTTGGGGGTAGATTGTTCTCTCCCCTTGCATTGTGAATATTATAATGTTTGGAAACTATCTCAGCTTGGATACTACACTTAAAGTTCTTAGTAAGGGTTTTAGTTCAGTGCAGAAAATGATAAACTCCCTCAGGAGGCCTCCCAACCTTTAAAACAAAGTTTTTACGTATCTCAAGGATATTGGGGGAGGGATATCAATGCACACTATTGTTGAATGTGATTTTCATCACAATTCACGTTTGAATATAGTGGGTTGGAATGTTTGGCTTTAGTTGTTCCCACTTAGGTCATTCCCTCCTTTCAAGGTTGAGAGGTAGGCCTGCTAAAGGTACTATTGTAATAAAATGAAAGAGTGACTTTGGAATTTTGGTCACCTAGTAAAGGGGAGAGAAAAGGCCTATCACTTTGAAAACATAACATACATGGTGTTCTTTAACCTTGTAATTAAACTAGATGCCTAATTTAATCAAAGGAAAATAAGTCCAACCCTTGCAAACATTGTTAGTAGTCTTAAATGTGTCTTTAAGAATGTATAGAGAAATTGCAAAAAAAAAAGATACAAATCAGCCCCCTAAAATTTTAAATTTCTGCAAATAAAGGTGTATGCGCTAAAATAGAGAGAATATGGTCTAAAATATTTATTATATGCGCTATTAAACACACTTAATGCTCTATTCTAGAAAATAAAAAAGGGAAATAAAATCCTGTATATGCATCGAAAGAGGAGGTAGATGTGTTGGTCTGGGTTGCGTGTGCACTATAATAGAGCTTGGATGCACTGAAAGTCACCACCTAAATGCTGAAACAAGTTGCAGGTGCACTACATCAAAATTCACGAATGAGCCCGTTGATGAAAACTTGCAAGAAAATATTAAAAACGGGGCTGAGCCCCATGGTGGACACCAATTTGTGTATGTATGTAAATAACGTGAACAAACAAATAAAACCTATACAACACACCAATGAAACATTATATCAAGGAATTCAAATAATAATCTAATTAAAACAATTCCTCAGTGGCGTCTCATTGTCCTCTTTCTCTAAAGATTCTTTAAGTCATTTTTCTCTTAGATTGTTTGTGGACATGACTTTCCAAATGACAACCTGAAGAAAAGAGATATGCTAGAAATGCAAGAGATGTTTCCTACATTACATGATTGATAAACTAGCTATAGATGATATGCAAAGATAATAATGCTACTATGATGTTGCTAAGGAAAATGATATGACAAAAATGTTGTAATTAAGACGCTGCTAATGAAAATTCCATGATTAAACTAATTGATGCTAAAATTCTAATACTAAAATGCTCACTAAAATAATAATGCTAATTAAAATGTTGCAAAGTGTAATTGCTACAAATGCTCAACTCTCTCCCTTTTTTGCTTTAAATGAGGGCCTATTTATATATTTTCCAAGGTGTGACCCTAGGTGGCAAAAATCAACACCTTGGATTCAATTTGGAGAGATGGATGATTGAAGATGAAGAGGTTAGAGAGAAACGGGGAGTGTGTTCCCTTCATAAGAACAATCTGCTGAGTGTGAGGAGGAATAAAATGGAAATGAAGGCCAAGTGTCCCAAATTTGTTAGATTTTGTTGATGATAAATTCCAAATTAAATATTAGAAATATTTAATTTCTTGAGACACATGATGAGGAGGAAGGCGGGAAGAAGTTAGTAGACATGTGCTTAAACTCAAATTTAATGAGAGGAGGTTAATTAAATAAAACAAACTAATTAAATCTGTTCATTTGATTAAGATATGGAAAATATGATTTAGGATAGGAAGAATTAGAGAAAATAAACTATATAAATAATTTTTTCAATTTATTTATAGGTAGAAGAATTAAAGATCATTAATTAAATAACTTGTATTTAATTAATCCTCTAGACCAAATTTGAGTGTATACAAAGACAGGTCATGGTCATCAACTTTTTGCCTCCATTTAAACCCCATCTTACTTCTTAACATGCTAAAGGTCTTAGACATATGTATATGTGCGCATATGAGTAAATCTTATGGATCAATAGAGACAATAGACAAGGTTGTGTGAGAAGGATTATGGTCATGCTATAAGAACTAGGTTGCATAACATGACAATCTATATAGCCAAAAATATTAGTATCAAGTTTCATTTGTCATTTGAATGTTGCTTCATTAATGTATCATGACTTTATCACATCTTTCATCATATATCAAGAGTTGAAAGAGTAAAAATCGACAATCATATTAAAATGACTAAGTATATCTAATGTCTCTCTTCTTATTTATAATTTAGTTTCAAATCATATTGATTACAAATCTAATTGTGCATAATGTTTGTCATTTAAATTATATATAAATCATACTTTATACTTTATTACACATCCCAAGGTCATAGGGTTGCAATTTATTTCCCTACATTTTGATGAGCCACAGTGTTTTATACCATCTAAGGTTTAACCCTAGGCCAATGATAAGTTTAAGAAACCCCCCTAAAAAAAGATATAAAATCCTATGCAAATATTTCATTTTTTTAGGAAAAAATATTAATTTCTATTGGTGAATATTTCCTTTTTTTTTGAAAAAAATATTAATTTTATTGGTGATTTTTTTTACATCACTAAAATTTTGTAGAAAATTTTGGTGAATCTTGAAAAATAATAGGAAAATACAATAACTATTATGGAAAATCTGATCTAAAAATAAATCTCATGGACAAGTAGGGGCCTGAGGATGGAAATTATCGATGGGTTGAAGGGGTAGGCTATAATATTTACTTTCCACCATTATTTTAAAATATAATATAATAGCCCTCCTTGTATTTTGCAAGGTAAAATGTAACCATGATTTGTAATTCTCATGGGGATCAAAATTGATTTTAGACCATTGATCTAATGACTCTCATTGTAATCTAAAAGGTAAAATCTACCCACAATCTATAATGCTCATGAGACCCAAAATTGTGGGCCCCATGAGCATTACAGATCATGGGTACATTTTACCTCACAGAATACAACAAGGGCCATTAGATTATATTATAAATCAATCATGGAAACTAAAGATTAGAACCTGTATTTGGTCCTAAAACAACTAAGAATTATAGATTTCTACTATAATTTATAAAATTTAGGCGAATATGATCTAATCATGTATCGAATATTGTGGTGAATTTTTGAGTTAATTTTTTTAATAAAATATTTTTTTTGGTGATTTAAATAAGATTATAATAAAATTTTGTAAAAATGTGGCGATTCAAGTCACATTGTAGCTCAAACTATTATCCAATTTTGGATTCCCAAATTTCAACTATTAGACAATTGGTGAATATTATCCACTAAAAAAAATACTGCCCTAGGCTACCCTTCTTTCCATACTGATTCCATATCGATTGTGTCATGATACTCCTAACCTTAAAATCTATAGGTCATTGATCCATTAGATCTTAATCTTACTCTATATGGATCATTCAAAACCACCACCTATAATGGATACACATGCAAAAAACTCGATTCATGATGATAATAGTTTTCTATGCATAATCTAGAAGAGGACCCTAGATCCAGACCCACCATATCCTTGTGATGATATAACTAATGATGTGTTCCCATATTGATGTTTTTCTATGATGGTTTCTTCCTTATTATCCCTTTTCCTCTTCATTATTAGGCTCATGCTTCTCATGATGAACATCCTATTTAAAAAGCTAACATGGATTTATTTGATAATGGTTATGCATGCAAGATATTTCATGATTTCATCTTATTTGCATCCACATAATAACATTTCTTGGGTTATTTCATTTAGAACAAGATTTTTTCAAATTCTCTTTATAATGGTATAATATGTTATTTCATGTTTATTATTTGTATATTATAGTTTAGCAAATATATATACATCTCTTTACTACCCTACCTAGAGTGTGTTTTTTCTAATGATTTTCCAATCTCCCATCCTCTATTAACCATGAATTAATTCTTACCATGGATACTCTTATGATATATAACATACCTAATCTATAGATGTCTATCCTAAAGCCTTTCTCCTTCATCACATGATCCAAATACAGACCACTAGTACAATAATGCATGTGTGATCCTCATGATTCTAATTTGATTTATCTTACCAAGATGCCTTAGCCACTTGTGCCAAAAGTTATAAATGGTCATATAGGTTTGGTGCATCATACCTTTCACTTTTTGTTATTTTTCCTTCTTCCTTTTGGCTATAAATTATTAAAGTAGTATTAGGCATTAGTTTTAATTTTATTGAGTTGGATCAACATTTGTAGTTAAGCTTAGGAAGAAAATAACCTTCTCTAATGGCTTGATCTCAAATTAATAAGGTCCCACACTTGAGATATCATTCCTATTGTGTCTTTTAAATACTAAACTAGGTTCAATAAGGGTAAAATGATAGGTGAATTTTTTTTTGGCATGCTCAATAGGAACAACTTAATGAGCCTTACATCATTTTGTTGAGAATATTGGTGTTGTTCTTACTATTTTTTATCATTGAACTCTTGGTTTTAGGATCATACTAATAATTTATATCAAAGATACAACATATATTATCCTATAAAGGTAAGTGTTATGAATTCTTAGAGTTTTACTTCATCTTCATAAAGAAAAAATACATAGTAGGAAACCCTCACCATATTTCAGATTCTATTCAAGAACTCATTTGAAAATGAAAAGTATACGTACTTTTAGAAATTTCTATCTACCAAATAGAAGATTATTCCAAATCCCTTTCAAGGCTATTCCAAAAAAATATTTCTTTGTCACCTTTAATGGAGGAAGTCATCTTTTCCTAGCCAACTATGATGCTATTTTAGTAATAGCTCTAAAGGTCATATCCTATTTTAATGGTGAGAATGCTACTACTTCCATAAAATACATCTAGGATATCAAAAATCTCTTCTCAATCCACAATATTATAGATGATAAAGTAGTTGTTAGAATTCTGCCCACTTACTTGAAGGGAAAGACATTATAATGGTATAAGAGAGTTGTTTCCTAATTCAATACAAAACTAAGATGAGTTAGGTGAGAAGATTTTTGAATAATTAAATTCAAGAGTGAGCATATATATCTTTAGTTGAAAAAATAACTACTATCAAGAAATCCCCTCACAAATTCATGGGAGATTTCAACTTTAAGTTCCAAAAAGACCTAGGATAAAATTTCAACCTTGGTCAACCCTTCTCCAAACTGCTTATTATTGTACTACCTAAGGAATTTCAATAGTCATATGGCTCTCATGATATAGCAAATATGGGGAATAATGTTACCTAATTCTTATGACATAGAAATAAGAGATAAAAATTACCTAATCCAAGCATGGAAAATAGCTCCAAGGCCTTTAATGCCTCTATTTCTTGAGTTTTTGATTTCTCAACAAGGATTGAAACTTCTTCCCAGTCAACCAATCCCTTTTACTACTCTTTCCAATCATTTTTATGAAGTAAAAATCTTGATAAAGAGTGTTGGGAATGAATGAATAGCTTTAAAGAGGTAACAAGCCTAGAATAGTAGACCTTATCAACCTTTTAATCAAGCATATAAACCAAATGAATGACCTTACCAAGAAAATGCTCAAGGAAAAAGTCAGTTAAACTATGCTATGCCAATGGACACCTTTAACCCAACTGTTGCAAGATCTTCCAAAGATTTGGTTCCAACGTAGAATAACTTAAACCAAAACCATGAATGGTCCTACCCATTCAACATGTAACCAAAATTCATGCCAAAATGGGGTTCTCTAACAAAGTTTAATGGTTCAAAGTGTATTATTTCTCCTAGAATAGAAGATTGAATCATGTTAAGAAGGGGTACTAGGGAAAGAGAATACATAGAGTGAATCAAGTCCAAATAATTGACCTGTGAATTATTTTTATTGTATCAATCACACTAAATTATTAAGCATGGAAATCAATTTAGTGGTAGACAATATCAAGTATAAGAAAATGATAGTGTTGAGTCACCTTATATGGTTGGTAAAGCATCTACCTCTCATTTACCTCAAGGGGTCACCAAAGGGAGTATAACTAGGAAAAACCCTAAAGATACAATCAAGTCAGGGTACTAGGAAGGAAAATCAATTCAAAAATCAACATACCATCAACAAACAATGAAAATAAGAGACTGCTATCACAAATAACCAATTAGATGTTAGTCATCCCCATTTCAATATTATTGAGAAAATAAAAATGGATATCTTGAGTGTGACTATACATGGGAGGTATTATTAGTTCCAACATAGAGAGATATGTTGTGCAAATAATTAAAGAATATCACTTAGTTCAATGATGCTTCAACAAAGGGTACATCAATTGTCCCACTTGGTTATTGTATTTTTTTGCATTTTGTATTGTATTGTTTGTTCTTGTTTCACTTGTTTTTGTATACTTTGTAATGTTGTTTTAATTTTAATTTTTAATTTAATTTTAGTTTATTTTTTTATTTTTTTGGGCTTATTTTTGCTTGTTTCAATTTTTGTTGTTTATTTTATTTGGTCTATTTATTTTTATTTTTATTTACTATTGCTTCTTTGTTTTATTTACAATTGTTTTGTTTATTTATTTATTTATATAGTCATTTTTTATTCTTTGTAGGCTTGTATTTCTTGGTTTTTACTTTTCCTTCCTTTGGGTCCTCCTTATTTTATTTTATTTTTTTCTCGCTTTTCATGTTTGAGTGCCTTTGTTTTTTAATTTTGTGCTTGTTAATTGTTTGTTGTTTTTGCTTTTTTCCTCTTTTTTTAGTTTTTGTTATTCTATTACATTTTATTATGCTATATTTTTTATTTTATTTTATTTTTCTTCTTTTTGTTTTGTTTTTTCTTGTCTTGGTCCTTGTGCCTCATTCTTTCTCCTCCTAGTGTGTTCTTATTAGGTAGTTTTGGTCCACACCTTATCATTTTATCCTTTGGCTCTTTGCTCTCATCCTGATCATGGATCACAGAGTGTGATCCGAAACGTTGATGAAAAAAACTCTTACACAATGAAATCCAAAAATCATTGTAAAAAGAAAAAAATAGTTATCCTCCTCCTTTCTATCTTTCCATATTAATTGGAAACCATCATGTACACAATTGTATGATTGGTTCAAGAGATAGTAATTTTATTATTCTTAATAATTTTTTTGTTTTTTTAGGCCTAACTTATACCCCAGTTGAAAAGGGGGTTGTCCAATTAGATGGTATTGTTGTTAAGATAAGAGGGTTTATCAAAGATATAAATTCTCCGCTTCATGAATTCCCAACCCTTTCTATACCTCAATATATTTAGGTCATTGAACTCCCCCTACAATGATATGTTCCTTTTTATATATTTTACAACTAAAATAAGGGGATATCTATCTTCAAATTGGTACCATGTGTTGTTTAGGACTAGATATGGTACAATGGTAACCATAAAGATTGAACCTATCTCAAAAAGAATATTGATCCATATAATATTTGTCCTATCAACATGAATTATACCATGCAAGACCAAGAGGAAGATATTGTATTTCCCTAGGCTACCGCATATCTAAAAGAAATTCTAATATTCTATTTGAGGAATGGGGATTTTTTTAGTTTGACTCATATAGTGATGTGGAAGAAAAAAGTTTTGAAACCTATTTCATTCATGACGATAATTATTTCATGCCTAATATTTTGAGGCCTTAAGAGGATTCTAATCATATTTGGTAGATGCACTTTGATAGTTTAATGAGAAAAAATGGTATTGGTGTACCTGTGTAATGTTGGTTTTCCCAAAAATGAAAAATACTATTTGTAGTGTAGAAAATTGTATACCTTTACAATTGCACATTATGTTTTGGCACCCTACTTTATTTGACTTAATTAAGCTTCTAATTTTCCAAATTATGCATTCGAAAGCCTTATTTTTATTATTTTCCAAAAGTGAACCAATATTAAACAAATGAATTGAATCATTAAATCACCTTGGATCAAGCGTGTCCTGGAAGTTTGGGCTAAGACCCATTCATCCAAGGGTGAATGGGCCCCCCTTCTTAGCTAGGACCCAAATTCAAATATGTTATTGGCAATATTTTAATAGCCAAAACTCAAATATGAAGTGCCAACTTTTGGAATCTAATTTCCAAGAAACTAGATAAGCACCTACAAATACCTAGTTATATTATCATTTGAAATCTAAGAAGCTAGAAGTGAAAATCAATTGAGAAAATACTATTGTGAAGAGCAATTCAAGAGTAGCATATTAGAGCATTATTAAAATAATTCAAAATCCAACATCATGTCAAAGTTGATGTGTGTTCATGTTCATGCTATGTGAGGGCTAGCATTGTTGTAGGTCTCAAAGCATCTAAGAATTCAAGCATTCAAGAAAATCAAGCAAGCAAGATCCAAGAACCTTGAAGAGATGTGTATGCCTTCAACCTTTCAAGAAGGCCATTGAAGGGTGGTGAGTTATAGCATTATGTTCATTCATCATTTCCTTCATTTCTATTCAAGGTTTTTATCATTGAAATTTCGATTATAGAAGTGGAAACACCAGTGTGGGGTTTGACTGAGGAAAGAAACTATATGAAACATCTCCCCTCTTTGTGAATGTCCAGGTTGCAGGTTTGAAGTTGATTGAAGAGAGCTTGAAGATCTATTTTACATTGCTATATTTATTGTCACCATTCTTGTCAAGACACATAAAATCACCTATAGGATTTATTTATGACTTTCTAACTATGGGTCAGACATAAAAAAAAAAGCTCAGTTTTGACATTAGAGGACCTCAAAAGTTGAGGACACCCTTACAAGGACTCAATGACCATATGGTGACCCTGTCATTGTAGGCCTAACAGAACCAATTTTTTTGGGAAAGTACATAGTCATTTGCAGCTTCCAGATTTGTCAAAACATGACTATTTTTATTTATAAATTATTAGATAATTAAATTTATTGCATTAGGCCATATCGTCTAATGTTGCAAGTATGAAGGTGTTGCCATTGATGTTAACAAGCTTGTGTTGTCATTGGTGACAATTGTGTAGTCGTTAAGAGAGTTTTTTGCTTTGATTAGTTGCATTATGTTGTCATCAGTTAAGTTTTTGGTGTTAACCTCTAGTGTTTTTTTGATAAGATTCTGATTATAGTTGTGCTATTGACAAAGATTCTGAGGATATTGAGAAAATTGATAAAAAGAGGAAACACAGTATTGTAGAGGTTTTATGGTTTGTAGAGGTGTTTTGGTTTCGCTTCTTGTGTATTTTGGGTTAAAGATCTACTTGTGTGGTTTGAATATGTTGGTTCTAAAGAGGTGTTTAGAGTTTCTATACCTAGATTTTGGGCTTCTAGATCATTGTGTCAAAGAAGTTATGTTCACTAGTTTGTGAACTAGATTTGTGTTGCTTACAGAGGTGTCTAGGAGAAATTTTCTGGCTCCAGATTTATTTGCAATTTTTCTTCAGGTCTTGTGATTTTGAAGGTATGTTGATGGTGTTGGTCTCTTGCCTATGTCAAGAGGATTTGTGGTTTGGTGCTTTAGAAGATGGATTTTAGAGTTGTAGTGTTTGGCAATGTAGTTTGAGTGTGTTGGGCATGTACATTCTGATGGTATGAATTATTGTGATGGGTTTTGATGGATTTCAGGATGATAGAGGAATATTATGGATTGTGATGAAGCATGGTGTGAGGTTTTCAAGTCATCATTGGATTTGAGGAAGCATGTAATTCAAAGTTTAATAGTGTTTGCATGGGTAACAATTGACCTAGCGCTTACACTACATTCAAAGATGTTCAAGTATTAATGAAGGCATAGCATGGCATGTAAGAGTTGATTTGGGTCCCAATTAAGTTTTTTATTGGTCCACTTTCATTCTTATCCACTATGGGAATGCTTAGTGCTAGCCTATTTTGAATTTGTAAAGTGTAAAGCGATTATATATTCGACTTGAAGATTTTTTTCAAGCTGTGGATGGTATAAATGGAAGGTGAGTTGATGCGAGATGAGGTGTGGAATAAAATTGAGTGTTGTGATGCAAAATTAGGTGTAGAAGTGCGAAATGTAGTGTGAGTTATAATGTAAGATTGTTGAATGCAATGTGAGATATAATGCAAGATTGTTGAATGTAGTGAGCTGAGGTATCTTGATCTCTTTAAGGCTACAAATGTTGTTGAAGCTATTGTGGTGGATTCTTTGTTACATTGAGATTGTGTTCTCTTTGTATCAAGTGTTTCCTAGAAGTTTGGGATAGGACCCATTCACCTAAGGGCAAATGGACCCCCCTTCTTAGCCATAACCCAAATTCAAATATGTTTTTGGCAATATTTTAATATCCAAAATTTAAATATGAAGTGCCAACTTTTGGAATCTAATTTTGAGGAAATTAGATAAGCACCTATAAATACATAGTTATTTTATCATTTGCAATCTAACAAGCTAGAAGTGAACAAAAATTGAGAAAATACTATTGTGAAGATAAATTCAAGAGTAGAATATCAGAGCATTATTACAATAATTCAAAATCCAATGTCATGTCAAAGTTGATGTGTGTTCATGTTCATGCTATGTGAAGGCTAACATTGTTGTAGGTCTCCAAGCATCTAAGAATTCAAGCATTCAACCAAATCAAGCAAGAAAGATCCAAGACCCTTGAAGATATGTGTATGCCTTCAACCTTTCAAGGAAGCCATTGAAGGTTGGTGAGTTATAGCATTGTGTTCATTCATCATTTCCTTCATTTCTATTAAAGGTTTTATTCACTGACATTTCTATTATACAAGTGGAAACACTAATGTGGGGTTTGACTGAGGCAAGCATCTATATGGAACAACATTTCCCATCTTTGTGAATGTGCAGGTGTTAGGTTTGAAGTTGATTGATGAGAACTTGAAGATCCATTTTACATTGTTGCATTTATTGCCACCATTCTTGTTAAGACACATAAAATCACCTATAGGATTTATTTACAAATTTTTGAATGTGGGTTAGACATAAAACAAAATCTCAGATCTGACATTAGAGGACCCCAAAAGTTGAGCAAGACACCCTTACAAGGACTCAACAACCATATGGCAACCTTGTCGTTGTGGGCCTAATGGATCCAAATTTTTTAGGCAAGTACATAGTCATTTTCCCCTTCTAGATTTGCAAAACTTAACCATTTTTATTTATAAATTATCATATAATTATATTTTTTGCATCATGCCATAGAGTTTAACATTGCAAGTATGAAGGTGTTGCCATTGATGTCAACAAGCTTGTGTTGTCATTGGTGATAGTTGTGTTGTGGTTAAGAGAGTTTGATGCTTTAATTAGTTGCATTATGTTGTCATCAATTAAGTTGCTAGTGTTAACCTATAGTGTTTCTTTGATAATATTCTGATTATGATTGTGGTATTGACAAAGATGTCGAGGATATTGAGAAAATTGATAAAAAGAGGAAACAAGGTTTTGCAAAGGTTTAATGGTTTTTAAAGGTGGTCTGGTTTCACTTCGCATTTATTCTAGGTTGAATATCTACTTTTGTGGTTTAGATATGTTGGTTAGAGGTGTTTAGGGTTTATATATCTAGAATTTGGGCTTTTGGATCATTGTGCATAAGAAGTTATGTTTACTAGTGTGTGAACTAGATTTGTGTTGCTTACAAAGGTGTCTAGGAGAAATGTTTTGGCTCCATGTTTATCTGCAGTTGTTTTTTAGGTCTTGAGATTCTGAAGGTATGTTGATGATGTTGGTATCTTGCCTATGTCAAGAGGATTTTTTGTTTGGTACTTTATAAGATGGATTTTAGAGTTGTAGTGTTTGATAATGTAGTTTGAGTGTGTTGGGCATGCACATTTTCAATATGCAAATTGTTGCAAAGGGTTTTGATGGATTTTAGGATGCTAGAGGAATATTCTAGATTGTGATGAAGCATGGTGTGAGGTTTTCAAGTTGTCATTGGATTTGAGGAAGGGTGTAATTCAAAGTTTAATGGTGTTTGCATGGACAACAACTAACCTAGTGTTTAAACTACATTCAAAGATGTTAAAGTATTAATGAAGGCATATCATGGTATGTAAGAGTTGATTTGTGTCCCAATTAAGTTTTGTATTGGTCCACTTTCATTCCTATCCACTATGAGAATGCTTAGTGTCGACCTATTTTTGAATTTGTAAATTGCAAGGTGCGTGTAGGCAACTTGAAGATGTTTTTCAAGTTGTGGATGGTATAAATGGAAGGTGAGTTGATGCGAGATGAGGTGTTGAATAGAATTGAGTGTTGTGATGCAAAATTAGGTGCAGAAGTATGAAATGTAGGGTGAGCTATAATGCAAGATTGGTGAATGTAGTGAGTTGAGGTATCTTGATCTCTTAAAGGATGCAAATGTTGTTGAAGCTATTGTGGTGGATTCTTTGTTGCATTGAGATTGTGTTCTATGTGTAACATTCTATCTTCTATCTTCTTTCTATTCTGAAAATGAGCCTGGGTTATGAGCTTTTCTAGATAGTGTGTCCTATTCTGGCAGTGAACCTTTTTGTACCAATTTTGCAATTACTTAAATTGTGAGCTAATGCTCACTGTGGTTTTTACCTTCTAGGGTTTTCCACATAACTCTAGTCTTATCTCAAGTGTATGGTGTTGGTTTTTTTAGTTTCTATAATCTATTTTTCATGTTTAATCATTACAATAGATTAAGGGTTTAATGAATGCATGTGGATCTGTTTACTATTGAGGGTTTTGATGTTTTAATTTGATACAACTGATTCACCCCCTCTCATTTATCTTGTTCATTGAACATCTAATTAGGGTAATCAATCACAATAATTTCCAAATGATTCCTATCCTCAAAAGGATATAGATCCAACTTTGATTGGCTCACCATTGAGGTTGATAGTCAATCTATACACCTTGTTGATCTATATCCTAATGAAATTATAGAAATGATGTAAATGGACTTAGGTTATGAATATGAATTCTAGGGTCCCCACATTTTTATGTTTCATTTGGTGACTTGACATTTGACATCATAGCTTTCTGATTTGGTAGTCTTTCAAACCATAGGTCTAGGATTTGCATCATTGTATTGTTTTGCAATCTCATTTAGGGTTTCATATTTGCATCATAAAAATTCAAAAAATATTGCACTCATATTGCATCATATCTTGCATTATAGTTGGTTTTTAGTCATTTAGATCAGATTTTCATTCTCAAATTGCATTACAAAAGTGTCATTTTGTTCCAAAATTGTCATACATTTGCATTTGCATTTCATTGATTTTTTTTGGAAAAACAATCACTATAAAACCTATTTGCAAATAGGAACAATAATCTTAAATATTATTCTAAACAATCAGTTTTTTATTTTTTTAGAACCCTATACAAAGACCCATTCACCCAGGGGAAACCTTGCCCTTGTACAAGTGTCTCAGCTAACTCTTCCCCATTGGTCTACCTCTATCTACTTAGTTGTACTTTACTTGCATATCTCTATTTTGAAATCAATAATTGAAATTTTTTAGGAATTTTTGTATTTAGTTTAGTTGGTGAAAGAAAGTGCATATTTTAGAATCAAAATTTGCATTTAAAATTTATCATTTTTAGGTTCTTTCATATTACATTCGTGACATAGTTCATTTCAAATTTGAAAGTTGCATTAATTGTATAGGGGAAAAATATGGTAGACCAAAATGCATGAACAAGAGGATCTACCACTTACTTTTCTAGGGCCCTATACATCTAAAATTGTGTAAAAGGTGATGCAAATAACAATAAAAAATGCAACCTAGTTGTTATAGCAACTATGAGGGATGTTTTTATAGCATAAAAAGTTGTGTACCTGGCCAAAAAGTTGTTTTTTGAGCTATGAAGGACTCATTCACCTTTAGTGGTGAATGGGTCCTTTTAGGGTTTTAGAAATCTGATTTCAATTTTTTTTAAAAACTTCTAATAGGCTATAATGCAAATGCCATTCCATCACCATGAGACAACATTTTCTTGAGGCATTTTTTCAAACAACTCGCTGCCTTTTCTATGCTACCACATTTTCCATACACATCTACCAAAGCATTTAATCAATCTACTCACTTCCTTGCTACTACGGCTAAAAGCCTAAATTAGGTGCTTTCCAACAAACCATGGATCTTGGAAAAAATCTATCAAAGCATAATAGTAAGAAATAACATAGACAAGGGAGTGAGTAGTTTGAAAATTTTCCTCGAAGAAATTTGGTCTCATGGTGATGGAATTCCATTCCATCACCATGAGATCACATTTCGTTGAGGTATTTTTTCAAATAACTCACCACCTTTTCTATGCTACCACATTTTAAATACATGTCTACCAAAGCATTTTATCAAAAAAATTATTTCCTTGCTTCTATGGCTAAAAGCCTAAAAAAGGTTCTTTCCAAGAAACTATGGATGCTTGGAAAAAATCTATCAAAGAATAATAGTAAGCAATAGCATAGACAAGGCAATGAGTAGTTTGAAAAAATGCCTCAAAGAAATGTGGTCTCATGGTGATGGAATGCCATTCCATCACCATGAGACCACATTTCTTTGAGGCATTTTTTCAAACAACTCAACACCTTTTCTATGCTACCACATTTTGCATACATGTATCCCAAAGAATTTTATCAAAATACTCACTTCCTTGCTACTATGGCTAAAAGCCTAAAATAGGTGATTTCCAAACAACTATGGATGCTTGGAAAAAAGCTATCAAAGCATAATAGTAAGCAATTTCATAGTCAAGGTATTGAGTAGCTTGAAAAAATTCCTTGAAGAAATGTGGTCTCATGGTGATGGAATTCCACTCCATCACCATGATACCACATTTCTTTGAGGTATTTTTTAAACAACTCACTGCCTAAAGAATAGAAACAAACCCTTTAGCTAAAATTCCCCTCCAAATTATTTTCAAGGTCCTCATGCTCATCCTCAATTTACCAATCCATGGAACCTTCCACCTTTTATTCCACTTGTTCATGTCCCCACCCCTCCTTATTCATGTCATGATCGCCCTCCATCTCATAAGCAAGAGCACACTATACCATCCACCCCATCCTGACATAATATTATAGAGAATGTAATGAATTGTTTGAAAAAATGCCTCAAAGAAATGCAATGTCATGGTGATGGAATGCCATGACACATTTGTTTGTAATGGTATTCCATCACCATGAGACCCCATTTCTTTGAGGCATTTTTCAAATAGTTCACTACCTTCTCTATGCTACCATAGTTATCATACATGTCTACCAAAGCATTTTATGAAACAGTTCATCATCTTACTGCTATGGGTAAAAGCCTAAAAATAGGTGCTTTCAAACAAGCTATGGATAGGGAAAATAGTAAGCATGATATTCAAAAATATATAGTTTAATAAGTACTCAAAATTTTGTTCATTATCTCATACATTATAAGCCAAGACGTGCATCACTATTGTAGTTTTTGTGATTGAATAATTAGTTGTTTTATTTTTAGATGTTGGAAGAAGATACACCTCCAAATGTTCATAGCGAAATGGAGCTTGGTGTTTCATCTACCATAGAATCCTCGATGGCTCTCACGAAGGTATGAGTCGGATTACTAAATTTCAATTTACATTTGTTGTTATAGTTGTTATTTAGTGAAAAATCAAACCATTATTGATTCAAAGTTTAATTTCTCTTTGGATGGTTTCTATAGGGCTTCAACACACCTCAGCATGGGAATGTGAATATTTTCCCTCGAGGAGAGTGATTGTCTAGTGGTGATAAGTGATTATTTTTTTAAATATATCATTTTTTATAATGTAATTTCTATATATTGATGTCTTTACTTGTTATTGTAACAAATACAACCTGATCAGGAACTAAACCCTAGGAGGAGCACTAGGAGCACTCCTCAACCTTAGAATAAATGAGTGACAAACTTATCGCCACCCGGTCGACAAGCAAAGGGAAAGAATATGTTTTGAGAGCATGGAGAACAATGAATTTTGATTCTAGAGCCCTTTGTTGTATGCCTATACATGGCATTTTCATACATATTTTTTATTGGATATATTTGACATTATATGCCTATATGGCATTCTCATAAGCCTATATGTCTATTTTGTATATATTTTACACTTATATTGACATATATTAATGTATGCCTACATAGATATTTTGTTAATACAAATATTTTTTATCGATGGTGTCCATATTTGCATTATAAATCCATGGTTCAATCGATACGAGTTATGTGTTATCAAGTGTATGCTATACAAATTACGTGTATACTTTGTGACTTACATGTATTCCAATGTATACTTTGCGACTTACATGTTTTCATGTGTATACCTTGTATTCATGCATACAATTTTTATTAATTTTTGTATACTATGTATTTGTGTGTATACGTCAAGGCTTATGTGTATTTGAGTACTTGTGCTTCCTTTATTCACATGTATCCTTGAATTATTCAAGTGTATACTTATTAATTGGTTAGCCCTAACATTGATCATTTTTGTCCTTCATGGTTTGTCTTGAATATTTATTGATTGATGCTAAACAACTTTATTAGTTGATGCTAAAAAGCTTCAATATTTCTAGGAATACTAGTAGAGTTACAAATTAAAAATTTGCACAAATTGAAAAGAAAAGATTAACTATAAATAAATGCACTGATTATTAACTTGATAAGTGAATAAGAATGAGTATTATATATATATATATAAAGTGATGTTTATCTATGTATTTGTTTATATCATTACAATCATTAAGATGGTAACATTATTGAAAGTAAGTGGATAGGAAGTGGTCATATATACATGTATATAGTATATGCACGTATCCATAGGTATATGCATATTGATACAAACATATGTTGGAAAACATATATGCTCATACCAATGCATCAATATGGTATACCTACATATAAGTACACATAGAGGAAAATATAGGCATATATATATATATATATATATATATATATATATATATATATATATATATATATATATATATATATATATATATATATATATATATATATATATATATATATATATATATATATATATATATATATATATATATCAAGAGATGAGCCTTCTAGAATGGCAACTACCAACTAGAAAATAGGAAAAGCATTCCTAATACTTTGAAAGAAATAATCCACCCAAAATTGCAATGAGAGATAAGGAAAATGAACCCACACAGGAATAACGGAATAAATAACAGTTCACCCTTCACAACTTGGTGAAACCATTTCCAAACTTAGAAGATCTTAAAGATAAAGAAAAAATATGATCTATATAATATAGAATTAGTATCCACTTTGATGACTACAAAATTTTCAACCATGGGCTTATTTTTTAAATTTGGTAAGAAGGCTTATTTAAGATTCTTGAGCAATGTATTTGCTAATGCTCCCTTATTCTTACATATCTCAATTCAGTTTAATTCAAAGAGTTCCATCAAATGCTTTATCTAAAATAGAAAAACACATTTTCAATTAGTAGTCCATGAGATATTTCATAAAAATATTCCAGTATATTTAATATTTTGATTGGTACAACTCAATTAAGCAAACAATACATAATCTTCACAACACTTGCAAAGCATAATATTTATAGTAGATGATGAGTAGTTAACTTCTTGACACATTATCATACAAACATTTATCTTGAATAGTATTTAAAAATTTTCACAACATAATCTCACAGTACAGAATGAATTGTTATGTTTTTGATCCATCACCATATAAACATGTTGAAAGATGTATATGTCAACTTTTTGCAATATTATTTCTTGTATAGGAAATAGACTTTGGAGAAAGCTTTATAATTTATAATACAAGTAAGAAATATTTTTGGGTGAAAATTTTATTTATCAGACCGAATAATAAATGTACGTGAGAGCATCACTTTTTTCTCTTAGATTCCAATTTTCAAGCATAGAAAATCATTTCAAATGAAAATGACAAAATGCTTCACAACTAATGTTGTTAATTGAGGAAAAATAAAATGTTTCCAAGCTCCACCATTGCACACATTTACAATTGGTTGTATATTGTTGTAAGGGCAAGGAGGATAATTAAAAAAAATCTTGCACTTGCTATACTTGAGGATGATTATATGCTTTTGGTGTGGAAAACTCAGACTTCTCAACTACCATGTGAATGTTTCTCTTTTTGATTGTTTTACATGCCATCATAAGGGATTGAGTTGGTTGAACGTAGCTTAGAGTGATTTGATGTGTTTGGGTGAAAAAGAGAACCATGCCTAGCATACACATGTATCAGGATGCATTGGAATAGTTTGTTTGGTCACATGAGTTGCACAATGAAAGTTGCACCACCTTGCAACTTTACACTGCTTGTGTTTGACACTTTTTCCATCAAGTGAAAAATGGACACTATGGGAAAAAACATTTGAGATAATAAAAACTAAGAGAGGTTATAGTAGAGGGGACCAACATGATCCCATAGGCTCAGACGAAGAGTTTGTAAGTGCCATGAATTGATTTATTAGAGAACAGTGGATGAGCTCTGCTATTGTTTTGTGTTTTCTCTGGTCACCCTTTTGTGTCATATTGCACTTCCTGCATAGGAAAACCCTCTTTTATTGTGTGTACGACTGCATTTACTGTGGTTTCTTGTTTTAATATGCCTTCAACTGGCTCTAACCCAGCAGTTCTTGCTGGTGTTAGTGGTTCGACGATGATAATCAATGGCTCCTCCTTCGAACAAACGTCCCTAGAAATTTGTTCCAAAATTATTTCATGAGGTAAGTGCTCTGATTCACCAGATGATGTGGTTTTCTCTTTACTAGATTTTGATTATGCCTATTAATGGTTTGAGCAATACACCCTTGTTGGGTATTTTGTTGGGAGAACTCCCCCTGAAAGTGTACTTAAAGATTGGGTTAACAAGGCTTGGGTCCCTCATGGGGTCCGCCTTGATATGGTCCAAAACTTAACCAAGAGTTTCTTTTTGTTTCACTTTGCGGAGGTCAACCATGTGCAGGCTATCTTAAGCCATGGGCCTTGGTATGTTCAGTCCTCTCTATTAGTTTTTCAAGCATGGACCCATGACTTTGTTGTCTTAGATGACACCAAGTTGCGGGTCCCAGTCTGGATTGAATTTCCTGGTCTACCTTTTCCTTGTGCGCCTTTCTTGAATAGTATAGCCTCCTCACTAGGGAGGGTTATTTGCATTGAGCCAGATAGGTTCTTTCACGCCCGCCCCCAAAAGAGGGTTTGTGTGGAAGTTGACCTTTCCAAAGATTTAAAGGACTCCATTGATATCCAAATTGGAGCTTTCCACCACACCCAGAAGGTCACCTATTTTAATCTTCCCAACATGTGCTATAGGTGTCAATTTGCAGACCACAAGATAAAGGATTTCCCTTTAGCAGTGCCTTGTACACCTTCTATGCCATGAGATGCTAAAAAGCCTCATTTTTCGGCTACATCTGTTGTGAAACCTAATGTGAAATGGACTACAGTTACGAACCGAAAGAATAAATCCACTGGTTCTGGGTCGGGTCCCGTGACCTCTGAGCCAGTGAAAGATGTTTCAAATCCTTATGTGAAGGGGAAAGAAGCTCTGGTTGGAGTGAATTATGTTTCACAACAGCCTAAGCCAAAGGCTACGCCTCGGCTAGCTACTATCATGTTAACACAACCGAATGTGGCTTCACAACCGCATGTGGCTTCTCCCATGCTAGGAGCTCACATGAGTTCTCGTAGCCCTTCCCCTCCAAGGGAAGAAGGGGAATATGTTCATGAAAAATAGAGGATGTCCTCCCCATCCATCTAGATTGGATCAGTTCTGGCAGAATCTTTACATAATCGTTTCTCTTCTCTGACTGAAGAGGAATCAGGTTTCAAAAATATGGAGGAGTTTCACTCATGAAGATCCTTTCATGGAATGTTCAAGGTCTGATAGACCTCTCCAAAAAGTATTTTGTCAGAGATACCTTGTGTAAATACCCTGGTGTTGAAGTGCTTTGTCTCCAAGAAGTTAAATTTTTTGATTTTTTGCTTGTCGCAGCTAGTCGTTCGATTTGGCCATCCAGTAAAATGTTTTGTACTACCCATGATATTGGGCATGGAAGATCTATCATCCTTTTGGCCCCATGGTGGCACTCCTCTATGGTTGACCACAGGTCTAATCCCACTCATTGGCTCATCTGGATCCTCCTTAACATTGATAACCATTCTTTTGGGATTATTAATGTCTATGCTTCTAATGATGCTATGGAACGCTTTTTGCTCTGGTGTTGGATTGTTGATTCTTTACCAGTTGCTACCTGGTTACTCTGTGGGGACTTCAATATGGTAGAAATGGCATCTGATAAAGATGGCACTCTTCCTTTCAGATGGACAATTGGGGAAAGGGAGGCGTGGTTTTACATGCACAATAAATTGGGGCTTTTTGATCCCAATATTGGTCGCCGCCATTCTCATTCTCTCTGGCACACTTGGTGCAATTACTAGGCCAGTTTTGACAAAAAATTTAAGCACCTTGATAGTGCCATGATCTCGGCACAATTTTTTTTCTTTTTTGATAGCTTTTCTCTCCCAGTTAAGTCCTTAGTGGATATGACTTTGTCAGATCATTTCTCCATTTCCTTTTGCATTGAATGGGAGACTCGCAACCTAGTACGTGTAAAACTCAATTTTTTTTAAACACGTCCTTACTCTGCCACAAGCCTACCCTGGCCCACATTCATAGAGTTTGGAATTTGGAGTGCATGTCAGCTCATCATACAGGCTAGATTTCTTGGTGGAATGAGGCTATTGTCCGCATGGCTTGATTTTTACGCATTTATGGGCGCCAGCTGGCTATTTTTCACTAGTGGTCTTATGAGGCTACCACCGCTGATCTGCATGCCGCCTTTGAGGCTTTGGTGGCCAGACCCTTTTCTCCTTCCTTACAAGTCAAGGTGGCAGAGCTAAGGCACAAAAAACAAATTGTTGATAACTATGTTGCTCGAGGAGTGCAAATCAAAGCCTGGTTACACTGGCTAAAAGTTGGTGATCGTGCCTCCAAAGAATTTTTCTTGGCTCTGCATGCTAGGAACTCATACCAGGGCATTAAAAAATTGAAAGATGGTGCTCAAGTGCTCTCTGAGCTACTTGACATTCTCCAGGCCTTTGTGCATCATTATGAGCAAGTTTTCACTGCACAGGAAGTCATGCCTATATGATAGCAAGCCCTTCAGGATTGTCTTGCTATTGTGCCAAATATTCTTGTGACGCCATAGAAAAGTTGCACAATAGAAAACAAAGATCATTAGAAGCAAACATGCATACAATATTAAATCTAGAATGCAAATTCATTCGTTAAGCAACAAAGTACATAGGAAAGACAAAACATAAACAAAACTAGAACAATCTCACCAATTTAGAATGTATTTCCATGATTCATCTCGATTTCCCTTCTCCATTTCGCTTGTATAGTATAATTGCCCTCAGATTTGTTGTAAGTTCGTGCAAGTATAGCCTAAGATAGTGATTAGCAAAATATCGAAGATTCAAGACAAAGTGCTCTCAAAAGTCATAAGAATTTACGAGAGTTTTTGAGAGAGATTTCGCGAGAGAGAGATTGGAATGAAGAATGACAAATCAATTTATAGAAAATTGATTATTCGAACGATAGGTCAAGATTGAAAGATCAACGGACGGTTGATATTGACATATTAGACATGCATTCCGATAACTGACAGTAATGACATGAGTGATACAAATTAGAAATAGAATTAAAGATTAAATAAATGATTTAATCTTCAGTTCGGTATTAGAAAACAAAAGAAATATCTTTGCATGACAAAGATGAAAATTTATTAAATCAACTCTTGTTTGAATGCATGCACAACATTTAATTAATTAAATAAGAATATTTAATTAATATGCATGTGCACACAAATGAGTTAGAACTGGACGATTGAATGATTTGACGAAGAGATTATTCGAGAACGCCACTTAGACATCAAAGCAAGAGTTAACTGAGCGATTAAAATAGATGTTGAGTCGAGTAAAAGTGAATACTTAGATAACTCACATAATTATCTAAAATAGAGAGGAATGCATTAAAATAGAATTAATGAATTAAATAATTCATTTAATTCAAGACTTGATATTTGAAGAATAATTAAATAAATAAGATTTATTTAATTAAATGATGAAGGGATTTAAATGAATAATTAAATAAATAATTTATTTAATTATAGTTGAAATATGATAAAGAGTAAATTAAATAAGAATTTATTTAATTTGACAAGAAGGATAAGGTTAATTAGTAACATAATTAAATAGAAAGCGTTTATTTAATTAATTAGATAGAATAAAGAAAAGTGTGAATTAATTAAAATAATTAAGATTATTTAATTAATAGAAGAAATTAAGACTATCGAGAATAATTAAATAAAGAATTTATTTAATCATGACCATGAAGAATAGAAGTAATGAAGAATATGGAAGTCGCAGGCCTAAACCAGATTTCGGTGTCTACATTTGCCCCTCTTTGATACAATGTCATTTTGGCATTGTGTCAAAGAAAATCGATAAAAATATGCCCAGTGATGCCCCAGTGTAAAACAGGTGAAGGTATGCCCCTCGGAAGGACAGCGAGTTCAAAGAACATGAGTGTGCTCTCGAAATTGATGAGAGAACTAGAAGATGAAATAAAAAGGATAGAGGAAAATAGATAAGGGTGGTGAAGATGTAGAAAAGAAGAAATGTTAGTCTGAAAAGAAAGATGAATAATAAAAGACATGGATGTTAGTATTAACAATCTTCGATGTTTCATTGTATCACAAAAGGTATTGCACTTTATCATCATTGGGTGGGACTAATACAAATGGAGAAAAACACCAAGATATGACATAGATCAAGGTGTGCAAGGTCATCCACTTGCTAACAATAGACAGTCACAGACAAGGAGTGTCATTAACTCATACTAAGGACACAAGTTGCCCCAGTCTTTTTGTTAAGAAAAACCACAGACAACAAACAAAGTAAAAGACGGGTCATGAGACGTCATTGCTCCTCTAAATCCTTCATGGGACATCCTTGAGGAAACTAGTAACATGATTCAAAATCAAATTTAAAAGACAGTCGACAGACATCCGTCAAAGAAAATAGAACTCTGATACATCATTGCTTCTCTAAATCCTTCATGGGACATCCTTGAGAAAGCTAGTAACATGAATCCCAGTCATCAATTCAAGATAAATGATAAGATAAATAAGCCATAGATTCAAAAATCCAGTAAAATATTTTCTAAAACATGATTTGTTTGTTTGATTTGTTTGATTGATAAAAGGATTGATTGATAGAGCCTAGTGTTAGGAGATACATATACTGGATAATACTGTGAGTCTGGTTTCGATGTTATGACTATCTGTATAAGGCATGACCAAGCCTAGTTTCAGAAAGACATGTATCGTATAAGATGTTGAGTCAGATTCTGTTGATGTGATAACCTATGTAAGGCTATGTTTGACCTTGTCGATTATGCAGGAATGACTCATCCTGAATAAGACATAGGTTGATTGTTTTGATAACGTCTGTTTCCAAGAAGGACACATCCTGTAGCAGACTGTAATTGATCTGTTTTGATTGTTCTGTTTGGCAAGTTGTTTGATTTGACTTAGAGACATTGCTGACTTGTTCACCAGATTAATGCATGATTTGAGATGATGCGTGGACAAATAATTGCATGTGACAACAAACCCTAAAGGACTGCCCTAGTGCGGCCTCGGGGGCTCATCGATTGATGGCCTTGCCTACATTATACATGTAGAGACCTCATAGTTTGACTTGGCTGTGACTGACAAGACTGACTACAAATAGAAGACGTGTGTGTGAAAGTGAAAGCGATGAACCCTAATGGACTGACCTAGTGCAGCCTCGGGGGCTCATCGATTGATGGCCTTGCCTACGTTATACACGCAGAGACCTCGTAGTTCGACCAAACCAATGACCTTGTCATATAGACATATGGATTGACTCAGGACTTTATACAGACAAACCTAAACGGACTGATCTAATGCCTCGGGGGCACATCGGAAGATGGCCTTGCCTACGTCCAGTCGCAGAGGCAACGTAGTTTGACAAACGACAAAGATTGACAAGTGCGACTAACTCTGACTCTATTTTTGGATTTTCGAAATGTTTTGATTTTTTTTTCTTTTTGAATTTTTCTAATTTTTTTTATATTTTCTCAGGTCATTTTGCGATGTTCATGGATTTTCCATGGTTTTACATCTCCAACACAACCAATGTAAGAACCAATATGACACATGTCAAGTGTTTTCCCCTAGCCGAGTATAAGACCAATTGATTATGAATAGGGTAAGATGGGGGATATGAAATGCACTTGATGTCAATCGTTCCAAGTTACGGGAAAGACTACCATTTATTAGGAATGATATATACAAGTGATGGACACAAAAGATAAGGGATATATACAGGGATAGGTAGTATGTACAGGGATAAGGACTATGTACAGGGAAGTGGACTATGTACAATGGTAGTGGACTATGTACAAGGTAGATTAGAATAATAGTAGACAAAGGAGAAAAGTTGAGTACACATGGCGCCTGTTTGCCAGGTTTTCACCATGGTACCTATCCAAAGCGCCACCAAAGTGGTTTTCACTATTGGACGAATGATTTGTCTTTACTATTTTCCAGATTATCTATTTTTTTTGGTGTTACCAAGTCGCCTGTTTGCCAGGTTTTCACCTTGATAACAATTTTTTTGATTTTTTGATTTTTTTGTATTTTCGCTAATTAAGACAAAGGCTCCCAGAAGCTATGCGTAGAACTTCTTCAAATGCATACTATTGATTGGTGAGGACAATGGTTCCCCTTCAGGAGTAGAGAGTTGATATGCTCCTGATCCAAAAGCTTCTGTAACAACATAAGGTCCTAACCAGTTAGGTTCAAACTTTCCTGGTTTTTCTCTTTCTACTTGATTCTTTGGGTTCTCCATTAAAACCATGTCACCAATGTCAAAGTTCCTGTTCAGGACCTTCCTATTATAGCTACGACGAAGATGATTCTAATATGCTTGGAGATGGTCTAATGCCTTCTATCTTCACTCATCTAGGAATTCTAGCTCATGGAGTCTTGACAGTCGGTACTCTTCATCATCAATGTGGCCTTTTAGGGATACCCTTAGGGAAGGAATCTCGACCTCAATAGGTAGAATAGCTTCATAACCAAATACAAGTGAATATGGGGTAGCACCAGTGGGAGTACAGATACTTGTACGATGAGCCCATAAGGTAGGGTTAAGCTGTAAATGCCAGTCATGGCCAACATCATTGACAGTCTTCTTGAGGATTCTAATGATGGTTTTGTTAGATGCCTCTACTTGGCTGTTACCTTGGGGGTAGTATGGAGTAGAAAAGTGATGTTGGATATGAAACTCTTCACACAGATGGTGAACTTTTTGGTTCTTAAATGGGCGGCCATTATCAGTGATTATGGACTGAGGGACACCATATCGACAGATGATATAGTTCAAGATAAATCTAGAAATCTATGTGCCGGTAATTTATGTCATAGGAATGGCTTCAATCCACTTCGTAACGTACTCAGTGGCAGTAATAATGAACTTGTGTCCATTAGATGATGTAGGGTGGATCTTACCTATGAGGTCGAGTCCCCATTGGGCGAAGGGCCATTGTGACGTGATAGGATGAAGCTCCTGTGTTGGGGTATGTATCAAGTCTCCATGAACTTGGCATTGGTGGCATTTTGTTACAAAGACATATGAGTCTTTTTTCATAGTAGGCCAGTAATAACCTATTCTCATAATCTTTTTGGCTATGGTAGGACCACTAGAATGGGAACCAAATATACCCTCATGCACCCCACGCAAGGTTGCTTGTGCTTCAGTAGAATCAAGACATCTCAATAGGGTATTATCTAAGGCACGTCTATATAGGGTGTCTCCGACGATGGTGTATTTGGCTGACTTGCAGAGGAATGTCCTACATTGGTTATTTGATAGGCCAGTGGGTATGAATTCGGCATGAAGGTAATCATAGATTTCTTTGTACCATGGGGAATCAGGACCAACAATGTCACACACCATTTCAGAATCTGGGATATCGTAGGCTGGGACCAAAAGTTGTTCTACCAAGAACTCAAACTTAGGCACATTGTTAGGAATGTCAAGAAGTGATGTAATTGTGGCCATAGTGTTAGATGCCCTATTTAAAACATGAGGCACTTGATGAAATTTGACTTTGTCAAAGTACTCCTTAAAGATATCAGCCATATGCTTGTATGGAGCAAGTTTCTCATCCTTAGTCTCATAATCATCATTTACCTATCTGATTACTAGTTGAGAATCCCCATATACTTGTAAAATATTAATTTTCCACTTGACTACCATGCGTAACCCTTTTCACTAGAGCTTCATACTCTGCTATGTTATTAGTGCATGGGAATACAATCCTGAATGACTTAGGGATGGAATCATCTTGTGGTGTGATAAACAGTATCCCAGCCCCTGAACCATGATTTGTATGTGAGCCATCAAAGTACAAATTCCATGTTATGTTTGTGTCAATTGTGAATATGAACTCATCAGGAAAGTCTATAACTAAGGGATGATCTTCCTGTATGGGTGCATCAGCTAATTGATCAACAATGACCTGTCCTTTAATAGCCTTTCTTTCTACATACTGGATATCATACTCACTAAGTATCATAACCCATTTGGCTAGTCACCCTGTTAATGTTGCCTTGCTGAGAAGATATTTCAGAGGGTCTATTTTAGCAATCAACATTGTTTGATGGTTTAGCATGTAGTGCCTTAGTTTTTGGGTAGCAAATACTACTGCAAGACAGGCCCATTCAATGGTACTATAGTTGAACTCATAACCTACCAGAGTCTGACTGATATAATAGACTGCCCTTTCATGACCTTCATCGTCATTATGTGCAAGCAATGCTCCAAGTGATGAATGGGTTGCTATAATATAAAGAATCAATGGTCTTCCTTCAATAGGTGGCATTAAGACAGGTGGTGTGAGTAAATATTCCTTAATCAATTGAAAAGCCTCTTCACACTTAACTGTCCATGCAAAGGGTACTCCTTTCTTAAGTAGATGTTGAAAAGGGTGTGTCTTGTCTGCTAGTTGCACTATAAATCTTCTGATGGATTGCAACCTTCCCTGTAATGTCCTTAGTTGACTAAGATTTGTGGGTGGCAGCATGTCCATGATTGCTTTCACCTTAGCAAGGTCCACTTCAATGCCTCGTCTAGAAATAATATAACCTAACAACTTTCCTGACTTGACTCCAAACACACATTTCTTTGGATTAAGTCTCACTTTATACTTCTCTAGCCTCTGAAATATCTTGTCTAAAACCTATAAATGTTCTGCCCTTGTCTTAGATTTTGCAATAAGGTCATCGACATAATCCTCCATAAGAGTGTGTACTAGATCATGAAAGATATTAGTCATGGCACGTTGATAAGTTACTCCAACATTCTTGAGTCCAAAGGGCATAACATTCTAGCAATAAGTTCCCCAAGGACAGGTGAAAGCCATCTTGTGTTGGTCTTCAGTTGCAATTCTGATCTGGTTATATCCTGAGAATCCATCCATAAGGGACAACATCTCATATCCTGCTATCATGTCAACTATCATGTCTATGTTAGGCAAAGGAAAGTCATCCTTAGGACAGGCTTTGTTGATATCTCTAAAATCAGTGCAGATGCGGATGCCCCCAGCTAGTTTAGTGACCAGTACAAGATTGGAAATCCAATCTGCATAGTTGATAGATCTGATGAAACCAACATCTAAGAGTTTCTTGAGTTTTTCTTTGACTAATAAAGCAATATGTGGGTGCATTTTTCTCAACTTTTGTTTCACTGGTTTGACACCTGGTTGTAAGGGAAAATGATGTAGAACAACGTCAGGATCCAACCCTGGCATATCGGCATATGACCAAGCGAAATTTGTCTGTCTCTGTGCAAAGAAGTTATGGAACTCTAGTTGCTCTTCAGTTGTTAATGACGCTACAAAATAAACCAGTCAAGGATTCTCTTTGGTACCTATGTTGACTTCTACTAATTCTTCAACAAGCATAGGTGATTTTTCCTATGCAACAGGGAAAATGTTCAAACCTCCATCCTTAGGTGCCTCAGAGAGGTTTTCACCTTCAGATGCGTCCTTTCTTTTTACTTTTTCATTGTCTAAAGGTGCCTTTCGGTTTTCACCTAGAGACTCATCCTTTTTATCTTGTTTATTCTTTTTCTCATTTTTGCGATTGGAGGGTTGAACAGATTCCCCAAAGTATGCTTTATTGTCTAAGTCAATGGTAAAACTAGCCTTATGATCACCATTTGGTATGCCCTCTTGTAATCCGAGGAACTCAACAATTGCTTCGTCGTTCTCAAACATATCTAAGACGAGTGTGTTTTGTTGGTCCCAATCAATGAGTTGGGGATAGACTAAGGGCATGTCATCATCGGGGTTCTCAAAGTTGGATGGAGTCAAAGTAAAGATTGAATTATTCATGTGGTTACAAAAGTCTTGTACCAAGTCCTTTTTGCTCTTAGTTTTGGGTCTAGGTGGATTGATAGGTGGGTCTAATGCCAAGGTTTGACTATCGAAAACAAGTGGCTCAGGTTGCCAAGAGGTAGGATCAAGTGATTCCCAATAGTAATGTTTAAACCACTCTTCTTTTGTCATTTTCTTTGGTGGACAGGAATTCAAAGGATTAGGTGAAGAGCTTAGCATCAAGTCAAGTTCTCCAAATAACTTGTCAAGGTCCATGGAAGAAGTAGAGGATAGGGAATCCCACTCATAATTGTTAGATTTAGGGGAGTCACAATGATATGGGTCCACTGGTTCATGAGATGTCTTAAGATCTTCTGAAGCACGAACTTCCTCAAGTAAGGGTAATGGGGTACTAGGAATGCAATCTGAATCAGTTGAAACCCTAGCCCTACTCCTTTTGGCCACTGAGAAACAAATATTGGTTCAATTCTGCTATCTTGGTTTAAGCCTAAACCACTTTGTCCATCATATCCTTTGCTTTGCATGATTTTGAAACCCTTTCCATATAGACTTGTAGGGATATGAGCAAGCAAAAGGGGTTCCTGATTATCTTCCTTATACAACTAGGAAGTGACATCTTCTGCATCTACAACCTCTTTGCTTAATTCACCCCATTTAGTGAAAGTTTTTGTGGGAGGAACATGTATAGTGATCATGGACTGTACCCTACGTGTAGGAGGTAAAACATATGACTTAGGAGGAACCAAATGGCTAACACAATAAGAAGTCTTCATGTAATATTCTCCACAACCCTTGTATTGGATCTCAACCCTAGGAGTGGCAGGGAGTGAGGGTGAAACAGATGTTCGAGTGAGTGTAGATGGGTCAACATAAGAAGATGGATTAGACAATGCAGCCTCTTGGTTCACTGGTACTTGACGTTGGGGGGTCTCTTTTAGATTGGCATAGTATTGGAAAGGATCAGGATCACCATCTATAGTTATTTCCATGCCATTGTAAGGGAATTTAAGACACTAATGATATGTGGAATGGACTGCCTTCATGGCATGAATCCATGGTCTACCTAGCAGAAGGTTATAAGGAAGGGTGAGATCCAAGACCTGGAATTTTGTCTCCATCATTGCAGGACCAATTTTGATAGGAAGTGTTACCACCCCCTTTGATTTTCGTTCCTCATCATCATAAGATTTTATGACAATACTTTTGGTCGTGTCTACGCAAGCTTCTGAGATACCTAATGCCTTAATCAGTTTTAAAGTGCATAGATTTAACCCTGCCCCTCCGTCTACCAAAACTCATCTAACCTTGGTGTCATCAACAAGGACTTCCAGATGTAAAGGGTCATTATGGTTCATCTTTTTAGTGGCATAGTCTTGTTCAAAAAATGTGGCATGGTGATTATTGGTCAAGTAGCCCACCATTTCCTGGAACCGATTGACATCTAGATCATTAGTGACTGTGGTATTCTGTAAAGCTTTATCAAGGATAGACCGATGCTTAGGGGAAATACGCAACAATTCCAAGATTGAAATTTGGGCTGGGGTCTTCCCCAATTGGTCAAGTAGGTTATATTGTAACTTGGAAGGTTGGGGTGTTTGCTGTGATGGAGGGCCTTGGATAGTGAACTTAGTATGGCGAGTATTGACCGCACATTCAGGATTAGCATTGATAGTAATGGTATTGATGTTTTCATCAGCAGCACAAAGGCAATGAATGATTTTTCCACTATCATAATCATGTTTGATACTTGCATAATTGGCTGACATATTGGTCTTAGTACTCAAACTGGGGACAGTTCCTTTCCCATGGTCATGTAGTGGGTCTGAAAAGACTTAATGATCAGTGTTTGATGTCTTTTTGTTTTTGTCCACTAACTTCAATAATTCTCCTTTCGACAAGATCCTGCATGATATTCTTCAGTTGTCGACAGTTTTGTAAGTTATGCCCCTTCATCCTATGATAGTCACAAATGGCATTGTCATCCCACCAAACTGGTTTAAACTGTCCTAGATCGTATTGTCTTGGTTCCTACAGCTATATGAGGTTATGTTGTAGCAATTGTTTGAACACCGACCCAATGGGTTCCCCTAAGGGAGTGAACTCACGTTTTTGAAATCTTCTCAGTTGTGGACATTGAGTATTTTGGACCATGCTAGGAGGTTGATTGACAACATTAAGCATGTTGGAAAAAGTATGAGGTCCTTGTAACGTGAGGAGGGGTCCCACCTGTAGCGTTTTAGCATCAACCACCCCATCATTGGTGACATTTTTGTTGCGAGACCAAAATCTATTTCTGTCAGTGGGGGTGTTTTGTACAATTGGCTTTCTATTGGACGTTGATGTCTTGAGTTCACCCTTTTCAATGAGGTCCTTCTCTATTATCACCCCTTTTTCCACTAGTTCCGAGAAAGATGTACAACAATGTACCCTTAGGTTACTCTTGAGTTTTTCATGAAGGTTTTCTTGAAACATTGTAACTTTTTGTTTTTTGGGTATCTCAACTAGACACCGACTAGCTATAGTCCTCCATCTCTGGAAGAAAGCAATGAATGTTTCCCATTCGTCTCGCGTTGTGTGTGTGACACAAAGTTGCTATGTTTATCTCATGATTTATGTTGAAGGTGAATTGTTCCACAAATTTCTCAACCAGTTCACCCCAAGATCTAATGCCAGAATCTAGACCCAAAAATCATTCTAGTGCAATTCCTACAAGACTTCATGGAAATAGCCTCATAAGATACATGGGATCATAAGCGACATCTATGCATATGGTAGAAAATTCCCTGATGTGTTCGATTGGGTTTCGTTTGCCATTGTACTTCAAAAGATTGGGTATGACATATCCGTGAGGGAAAGGGGTCATGTACAATGATCTATCAAAAGGGAATGGGCATATGTCCTTTGGTGAAAATGATTTCTTAGTTGACACCGACATGTTATCCATTTGGGTTTGCAATGCCTACATTTGTGTTTGTAAGACGCCAACTTGGGTCAAAGATGTGCTAGGAGGATTATGCAGATCCGGGTATGTATTCTGAAATCCAAAGTCTTGTGATGGGTTTTGATTAAATGTTGACATCTGAGGTGGATTTGGATTCAAAATATTGGTAAATGTGCTCTGGTCAGGAATCGACATAAATTGGTGTTGACTTGAGACCTGTATAAATGGATTCTGAGTACCACTTTGGACAAAAGGATTCTGATTCAAAATTGATGTAAATTGGTTTTGACTTGGAATCTATGTGGATGGATTCTGCCTACCAATCAGTGAAAAGGGATTCTAATTTAGAATCGATGTAAGTGGATTCTGTGTACCAGTTTGGGAGAGTAGATTCTGACTCGAAAACTGTGTGAATGGATTCTGATTGCCATATTGGAAGGAGGGAATGCCCACTATTTGTGTAATCCGTGGTATAGTACTAGTGACTTGAGCACTAGGTATGGCCATCGACTGTGGTATGGTACTCGTGATACTAGCATTGGGTGTAGTCGTTGACTGTGAACTTATGGCACCGACATAAGGTGTGGAGGCTGAGGTTTTAGACCTTTTATTCCCAACAAGAGGACCGAGGGGAGTAGATGATGAAGCCCTTGTAGTGAAATTAAATCCCGATGTCATGCTAGATGTGCCAAATGGGGACGTATGGACTATCGTACTTTGTGTAGACGTGCTAGATGGCATAGTCGTGCTGACTTGAGGTATAGTAGTACTAGCAGTCATAGTATTTGTCCCTTGTGTAGGTTGAGTTTGTAAGGTACTAATATCAAATCCTGGAGGTAAAGTAGCACCTTCAGCTAGCAATTTTCCTAAAAACCATTGACGATCATTTGCTAGGTACTCATCTACAAAAGAGGCAAACTCAGGGTCCTATGCGGCAGCCTTGATGTCCTCTACTACAATATGTCCTTGTGTGTTTCTAGTGGTGAATTTGTCTAATAAAGTCTTATGAGGTCTTGAAGAAAATGGATTGATGAACTCGTTTGGGTTCGACATGTTTTCTCTCTCTTCTCTTAGACCTAGTTTCAACCATGTAAGACAAGCTCAATATGTGGGATATGTAAGACTATATCTATGAATAGTATGACTCTAGTCTATGTTTTTGGATTTTCGTATGCAAAGTAAGGAATGTCCTAGGATGACACTAGTCTAAACTCTAAAGATGAAAGTCTAAGCAAGACCCTAAAGTGATCAATTCTATAAACCTTAAGATGAAGGGACCAACTACCTAAAGTCTAATCAAGGTGTCGATTTAGTGAAGTCAAGGAACCAATGTAGGATGAGGATCAAAGACAAGTTGAGTTTCCTAACTAGACTGATGAGCTAGGATGACTCTCTGTAGGACAAAGTATAAGATGATAAGACTAGGTTCGATGACAAATTTTGTTGACACTATGACTTTTCTAGAGTATAGATGGTGGACTACTCCTAAAGTTTGTAAAAGTGACCTTTCTAGAAGTCTAATGCAAGGTGATATGTACCCTAAGATGAAGCTAAAATCTAACTAAAGACAACTATGGTAATGACTAAATGACCCTAAGGTATGCAAAATTGAGCAAATCATTTCAGGTTTCTGTTTCAAAGACTGTTTGTGTGAAGACAGCTGAAACTAGTATAACTGTGTTGACTGGATAGTAACTGTGAATTCTGGTTTTCTAATAATCAGACAGATGCGTCGTAGGATTTAACAAATGCAGTTCAAGTTTAACAGTTACGGTCTAAATTGACAGATGCGACTCAAAATTTACCAGATGCGACTCTAACTGACAGATGTGACTCAGAATATAACAAATGTAGTTTTTCCAAAGCAAATGCAAGCCAAACTAACAGATGCGACCCAATCCTAACAGATGTGACTGACAATGATAGATGCGACTCAAAAATTAATAGATGCAACTCAAAATTTAACAAATTAGATGCGAGTTTCTGGTGAACAGTTGCGACTCTCTGTGAATTTTCAGTGACATGAAATTTAAACTGACTCCGTTTTCTATGAACGAACTCTGACAATCAAAGACAATCATAAGACAAAGTGTTTTCAGTTTCGATTTTGGACTCAAGAATGTTTAAAGTGATAACAGACAAGCACATCCTAATAGGCCAAAGGCCTAGGGTTTGTATACTTGGTATAGCCTACCGAAATACCCCGGATTGGTGATGAACACCTTTCCTTCTCGAGAGTGGATGGCTTAGGAATTTGGTGGCACTGGCTCCCCTCCATGGCTCATTAACATCTTTCGAGCACACCAATTCTGAATTCTTTAGGCAATGACCTCCCAAGAACTGCTATCTCTACTCAAGGGGATTAGTAGTGAGTAATCTTCAGGCATGATACTGTACCTTGCACTATACCAAGCAATGGCCACAAATAGGTTGGTCTCTAAAAACAAAGGTATTTAGTACGGTCATTCCGTTCGTAGGGCATGATCCATGCGGTGCGAGTCCCCTTTCGGATCCATCTCATCAGAATCATACGCGTGATTCTTGAACTTTCCCCAAGAATCCTCTTTTATATACCAGCTGGAAGTCCCTTGGGTTCAAGGTGCTACCAGTCTAAGTCATCCTGGGGTGAGTACTTTCTCCCACCAGAATAGGCCCAAGTTCTAGAGTTGGTAACCATTTCTCTTACACCCAGGATCACACAGATGTGCAAGGGGAGAAGATACTTCGATGTACCAAGTCATAAGGGTGACCAAACTTGTGCTTTCACACCAAACACAGTAGACACTTGTTAATTTTAATCCAAATGAAAGATTTGCTACACTGCCAAACAATCTATTTTAAAAGTAACTAGGGTCTTTGACAAGCGTCCTGCAGAAAAACTCATTAGTAATTTTCAATATTGTCTTCATCAATCATCCTACAAAAGCTTGTTAACTCCAAATGGCCACACGCCAAAAATCAGATATCAGTAACACAAAAATCAATTGAAAATTCTAGATTGCCAAAAATAGAAATAGAATTTTACCAGTCAATTATGTCGCAATATAACCAATCAGATGCGTCATTTCTTATTCAGTTGCGGCTCAGAAAATCAATTGCGATTCAGGAAAATACAGATGTGACGTTTACTTTGTCAGATGCGGTTCAAGAAGTCAATTGCGGTTCAGGAAGATTCAGGTGCGTCGTTTCGTACGAAAAATATGCAAAAAACCAAAATTAAAAGATCTACGGATTCGCGAAGATGGTGTCTTCACGTCGGGTTCACCAAATGTAACGCCATAGAAAAGCTTGCACAATAGAAAACAAAGATCATTAGAAGCAAACATGCATACAATATTAAATCTAGAATGCAAATTCATTCATTAAGCAACAAAGTACATAGGAAAGACAAAACGTAAACAAAACTAAAACAATCTCACCAATTTCAAACGTATTTCCATGATTAATCTCGATTGCCCTTCTCCATTTCGCTTGTATAGTATAATTTCCCTCAGATTTGTCGTAAGTTCATGCAAGTATAGCCTAAGATAGTGATTAGCAAAATATCGAAGATTCATGACAAAGTGCTCTCAAAAGTCATAAGAATTCATGAGAGTTTTCAAGAGAGATTTCGTGAGAGAGAGATTGGAATGAAGAATGACAAATCAATTTATAGAAAATTGATTATTCGAACGACAGGTCAAGATTGAAAGATCAACGGATGGTTGAGATCGACAGATTAGACATGCATTCTGATAACTGACAGTAATGACATGAGTGATACAAATTAGAAATAGAATTAAAGATTAAATAAATGATTTAATCTTCAGTTCGGTATTCGAAAACAGAAGAAATATCTTTGCATGACAAAGATGAAGATTGATTAAATCAACTCTTGTTTGAATGCACGCACAACATTTAATTAATTAAATAAGAATATTTAATTAATATGCATGTGCATGCAAATGAGTTAGAACTAGACGATTGAATGATTTGACGAAGAGATTACTCGAGAACGCCACTTAGACATCAAAGCAAGAGTTAACTGAGCGATTAAAATAGATGTTGAGTCGAGTAAAAGTGAATACTTAGATAACTCACATAATTATCTAAAATATAGAGAATGCATTAAAATAGAATTAATGAATTAAATAATTCATTTAATTCAAGACTCGATATTTGAAGAATAATTAAATAAATAAGATTTATTTAATTAAATGATGAAGGGATTTAAATGAATAATTAAATAAAGAATTTATTTAATTATAGTTGAAATATGATAAAGAGTAAATTAAATAAGAATTTATTTAATTTGACAAGAAAGATTAGGTTAATTAGTAATATAATTAAATAGAAAGCGTTTATTTAATTAATCAGATAGAATAAAGAAAAGTGTGAATTAATTAAAATAATTAAGATTATTTAATTAATAGAAGAAATTAAGACTATTGAGAATAATTAAATAAAGAATTTATTTAATCATGACCATGAAGAATAGAAGTAATGAAGAATATGGAAGTCGTAGGCCTAAACCAGATTTCGGTGTCTACAATGCTTTCTTTAGCTCATAAATTTTTTTGTGATCAAATTTTATCAGTTGATGATTTTAAAGAGGTTGTGTACTCCATGGCTGATGACAAAGCCCCGAGAATTGATGGATTCCCTTGTGAATTCTACAAAGCCATGTGGGACGATATTTCGCATGATCTGCATCAAGTTTACTTAGAAGCATTCCACTCTAATTCCCTTGGTAATGTAATCTTTAAAGGTAACATAAAATTCATACCTAAACTAGGTGACCCAGAAGACATGTGTAATTGGTGACCTATCACGCTTCTTAATGTCTCCTACAAGATTATCACTAAGGATTTGGCTCTTAAAATTTGCCATCTTCTACCTCAGATCATGCGCTTGGAACAAACTTGATTCATCAAATCCAGATTTATTTTGGATTATATCATCGCTATTTGGGAAGGCATGGAATGGGCCAGACACTCAAACCAGAAAGCCGTGTTCATTAAAATTGACTTTTCCAAGGCTTATGATCACATTGAATGACCATTTATTCTTGCTATGCTGCAAGCTTTAGGGTTTGGGTCCAATTTTAGTCAATTTGTTCAGATGCTCTTTGCGGATGCCTCAACTTGTATCACCATCAATGGTCGTCAGTCCTCTACCTTTGGACTCTTTCATTCCATCAGGAAAGGGTGCCCGCTAGCCCCCTCTTTATATGTGCTTGCAGCTGAGGGTTTTGGTTATCTTTTGGCCAATGCAGTTTCCCAGTGGCAAGTCAAGGGCATTTCTCTGCCCAACTTTCAGACTCAGCTCGTTAATGGCCATTTTGCTGATGAATCATTCCTCACCCTTCTGGAGGATAAAGATTCCATTGCAGCAGCTCTTGAGTGTCTTAACACCTTCTATCTTGCCTCTGACTCTGCCATCCAGTGGTATAAAACTTTGTGTTACTGATAATCTATCTTGCCCTCCCCACCGTGGCTACAACAGAATGGCTAGAAGTGGATTGGACCTAGTGAAATTTTTTGGTTTATGGCCATTCCCTTTGCTTTTCAGGCATCTCCGACTAAGCTTTGGCAAGCTGTGCTCTCCAGAGTTGAGCAGAAACTTACTTATTGGGTTACTAATCCCCTCTCTTTAGTAGGGAAATTCCAGGTATGTTCCAAAATCTTGGTGGCCACCCATGTTTATTATTCTTCTTGTTGGGCCCCCTCCAAAGCTGCCTATGGCAAGCTTGAGAAGCTACTTCATGATTTTCTCTTGGCCTCCTTTGAAACTCACAAAGGTTTTTATCATGTGGCTTGGGAATTTTAGTCTTCCTAGAGATTCAAGAGGCCTCGGGTTACTTTCTACTCAATGACAAGGGACTGCTCTGTGTGTTAAATGGATTATTCATTCCCTTACTAGGGATGAGGCCTGGAAAATTCTTCTTAGGAATATTATTCAATCCGACTTCCCTGTTCATAGACCTACTTGGAAGGGGATTGGCTTTCAAACCCTTTTGGTCATGAATGAACCAATCTAGATTGTTGGGACTTTTGTGGCCAAAGGTATTTGGAAAGCCTGGGAAGTTGTCAAACCTTGGGTGCATTGGGCTAGCTCTGGTTTTTGAGATGAGCTCTCTCTCAACCAGCACAATGTTTGGTGGTCACCTCTTTTTGCTAGCAATGGTCAACCGTTGGCTAAGTCACCCGGGCTTAAGGCACTCAAATTTCACAAAAAGGGTATCCAGACCCTGCAACATATTTTTTCCAGACCCACCATGCGTATCATGCCATGGGATACTTTTTGTGCCTAGTACATGCTTAATAACTAGGACCGTGTGACTTATGATGGTCTAGTGAATGCCATTCCTGCTGAAATGCTTCATAAGGTTGGAATTCGTGGAACCAAACCTTGGTGGAAAGACTGGAAGTGGTTTCCAGACACCCCTTTTAGGAACTACAAGCCTCAGCTTAGTTATAGGTGGTTCTCACCACATTTTCCTCTAATTTAGAGTTTGAACTAGAGGTAGCTTCTTCAATCTTCTGTTTATGTTTGGCTTAAAATATTTGCTGCCACTTGGTTTGCAAGTGTTGAGCTGAAGCTTTCCCATTTTTCTTGGTGTATTCTTTTCAAGGGCTTGCCTGTGGGCTCTCGGCTGGTCCATCTGGGGGTCCGGGACCCTTGTTGCCCTTTTTGTGGGCAAGCTGAGAATTTTAAGCATCTTTTCAGGTTTTTTCCTAGAGCTCAACATCTTTGGACTTGGATTCATGACTTTTTTTGGCCCTTTCGGCCAAAACCTTTCTCCTAGCATATGGTGTTGCTTGGAGATTCTCCCAAAATTCCTACAAAATTCACCTAGCTTTGGCACACTTTTAGGGTGGAAATTCTTTTCAATATTTGGAAGGACAAAAATTCTTACATTTTTTCACATTCTCAAATGGATATTCATGTATCTTTATATGCTAAAACTATGATTTTCTCTAATGTGCTTTTACAGGTTCAAGTGCAAGCAAATAAAGTTACACTTGAGGTTGCTCACCTCCAGGTTCTCCTGGACCACTGGGGCAATGCCCCTTGTACTATTGCTTGGGTCCCTGGTTCGCCCACCTCTTCCCGTGGCTGGTCACCCTCTAGGGGCTGGAAGCGGAGTGGCTCTGCGCATCCCTGTTCACAACCCCCTCCTTGATGAGATTTTCCCACTCCTCGGTGAAACCGCTCTCCTCCTCCGTGGGCTACTCAGGGGTGGCCTTCCGGTGGTGCTTCAAGGAGCGGCGATGGTGGTGGGTGGCCCTTTGATGATCCTCCTACTTCTGGCTCTAGGTGGCCAGTTACTAGTAAAGCTTTCCCATGTATGGCGCTAGCAATCTCGCCCTATTGCGAGGAAGAAGATAAAGAAAAAAAAGATACTGATGATGGTTGGGGTCCTCCTTCTGATGTCACTCCAGACCCCGCTGATGTATGGGGGAATAATTTGGATGACAGAGACCCTCCTGGCTCTGCTGGCACTGCTCTAACCGCTTAATGGCCTTTTATCTTTGTTATTTTTTGGACTTTTTGGCTTAGCCCACGTACTCTATTAATTTTTTGGGTGTGGCGCATGTGAATCTTGGGGTGTGCCTCTCTACCACCCACCTTTTTTTGTGAATATGTATCTTTATATTTGAATTAATATAGATAGCTACCTATTCTTGAAAAAAAAGATTGCTACCCTTTTACACTTTGGACCCTTAAGGGATCAAACTAGTTGAACATAGCTCAGAGTGATTCGGTGTGTTTGGCTGAAAAAGAGGACCATTCCTAGTGTAATTTTACCCATCTAGATGTATTGGAATAGTTCATTTGGTCACATGAGTTGAAGAACAAAAGTTGCACTACTTTGCAACTTTACACTGCTTGCATTTGACAATTTTTCTATCAAGTGAAAACTAGACACCATGGGAAAATGACTCCAAGATAACAAAAATTGAGAGAGGTTATTATAGAGGGGCCCAACATAATCCTATAGACTTAGACAAAGAGTTCATAAGCATCACCATTATCGAGTAGTAGCCCATCAAATATTTTTTCCCTTTTACACTTTGGACCCTTAAGAGATCAAGTTGATTGAACGTGGCTTGGAGTGATTCAATATGTTTGGGTGCTAAAGAGGACCATTCCTAGCATAAAATTACCCATACGAATGCATTGGAACAATTTTTTTGGTCACACGAGTTGCAGAATGAAATTTACACCACTTTGTAAGTTTACATTGCTTGCATTTGACACTTTTTCCATCAAGTGAAAATTGGACACCACAGGAAAAAAAATCCAATATAACAAAAATTGACTGAGGTTATTGTAGAGGGGCTCAATGAGATCATGTACCCTTAGATGGAGAGTTCATTAGCATCATGGTTTTTGAGTAGTAGCCCATCAAATATTGCTGCCCTTTTGCACTTTGAACCCTTAAGGGATCGAGCCGGTTGAACATAGCTTGGAGTGATTCGACATTCTTGGGTGCAAAAGAGGACCATGCCTAGCCTAAACATACCCATATAGATGCTTTGGAATAGTCTGTATAGTCACATGAGTTGCAAAATGAAAGTTGCACCACTTTGCAACTTTACACTACTTGCATTTGACACTTTTTCCATCAAGTGAAAACTAGACACCACGGGAAAATGAATCCCAGATAACAAAAATCAAGAGAGGTTATTGTAGAGGGTCCCAACACAATCCCGTAGGCTCAGATGAAGAGTTTGTCTTCATCATAGTTTTTGAGTAGTATCCTGTCAAATATTGCTTCCCTTTTGCACTTTAAACCCTTGAGGGATCAAGCTGGTTGAATGTAGATCAGTGTGATTTGGTGTATTTATGTGTGAAAGAGGGTCATTCCTAGGATAAATGTACCCATATAGATGCATTGGAATAGTTTGTTTGGTCACATGAGTTGTAGAACAAAAGTTGCACCACTTTGCAACTTTACACTACTTGTATTTGACACTTTTTCCATGAAAGTTAAAATTGGACACCATGGAAAAATTTCTCTGAGATAAAAAAAATGAAAGACGTTATTGTAGAGGGGCCAATTCAATCTTGTAGGTTTAGATAGAGAGTTTGTAAGCATCATGATTTCTAAGTAATAGCCCGTCAAGGATTGTAGCCATTTTGCACTTTGGACCCTTAAGGGATCGAGTCGGTTGAACACAGATCAAAGTGATTCAATGTGTTTGGGTGTGAAAGAGGACCATGCTTAGTGTAAATGTACCCATATGAACACATTGGAACAGTTCGTTTGGTCACACGAGTTGTAGAACAAAAGTTGCACTAGTTTGCAACTTTACACTACTTGTAATTGACACTTTTTCCATCAAGTCAAAATGGGATGCCACAAACAAATGACTTAGAGATAAAAAAAATTGAGAGGTTACTATAGAGGTTCCCTACATGATCCCAATGCCTCAAATAGAATTTGTGTAACTCACACAATCTTCAGGTAACAAGCCGTCAAAGATTGCCACCCTTTTGCAATTTGGACTGTTAAGGGATTACGTTGCATGAATTACAAATGTTTGAGGGCAGCAATAAATTTTAAAATTTGAGTAAATATCATTACAAATGTTTATGTGAATAGATGGTATGCTATATTGATATTGATATATAATATAAGGTTGATTTGTTTTAATAAATGACTTTTTTATAATAAGTTAGTCAATTGGTGCTAGTTATAATAGGGAGAGAATAAAAGAAGAAAAGGAATGATTGGTAACCATCAATGGTTATTACACTCACTATATTAATAATATGATGTTTACAATAAAATAAGATTTATTTGGTAATCCTAATTCTTGTATGCTTCATACACCATTCTAAAACCCAAGTGCTTATACTTGTAGGCACAATGCTTTCTCAAAACTATCAAGTGGTAATATAAAATCATGAGAAAAAAAACAAACTATATGAATTTCAACACCCCACTTAAATCAAATATTGAATCAATGTGCCCCATTTTCATCAACACAAACTCAACTTATAAGATTCTCTCATAATAACCAAAAATATGATTCAAGGATGTCATAGGTACTCTATTCTCATAGATCTTTTACAATGTCACTCATACATTCAAGATGCTCTTATAATGTCTACATCATAGGTGCTCATGATGAGGTTAACTTCAAATGAATAATTTGAAATTCCCTCGCTAAGCTTCACACACTCTTACATAATGGCTTAAAATTAGAATTGAGATTTGTCAAGATCATCAAAATAAGCATGTTGTATTGCTTTTTTGGTTGAGATTCTCTTGGATGGCTCATAAATCAATATTTTCTGCAAGGAGACACCAATCAATTTTTAGTAGTTTACTTACAAATAGGAAAAGTAAAAGAAGAAAAAGAAAGAGTATCCGAAATGGAAATGAAATGAAAATAGATGGAAGGCACTTACAAAAAACAAATCCACACCATTTTGTTCCAAGTCAAGTACAAGAAGGCTTAAATCTTGATGCTTCCATTGAGGATAGGCACACTAGTCTCTCAACTTTGTCACTCTTGACCATACATCTTTATTGGGAGTTCAAAGATACCTATTGCACACAACAACCTCTCATGAATAGAAAAACTTAAAATTTGAGATGCTCTTATAATGTCTACATCATAGGTGCTCACGATGAGGTTAACTTCAAATGAATCTTGAAATTCCCTTGCCAAGCTTCACATGCATTTTTATAATGGATTAAAATTAGAATTGAGATTTTTCAAGATCATCAAAATAAGGATGTTGCATTGCTTTTTTGGCCGAGATTCTCTTGGATGGTTCATAAATCAACATTTTCTACAAGGAGACACCAATACATTTTTAATATTTTACTTACAAATAGACAAAGTAAAAGAAGAAACAAAAAGGGCATCCAAAATGGAAATGAAATGAAAATAGATGGAAGGCACTTATAGAAAAAAAATCCACACCATTTGGTTTCAAATTAGGAATAACAAGGCTTAAATCTTGATGCTTCCATTGAGGATAGGCATGTTAGTATCTCAACTTAGTCACTCATGGCCATACATCTTCATTGGGAGTTCCAAGATACCTATTGTACACACCAACCTCTCATGAATAGAACATGAATATAATGTAACCAAACTATTACTTTCCAACCTTTTGGAAACTTGTAACCTATTATAAAAAAAACACAATTTAATCTTCCACTTAGTTTACTTTAATCTATAGAGAATATCCTACAATTTTTTTGCATATTTTGGAGAAAAAATAAAATACCATTGAACTTTCTACCCTTTGCCACAATTCTAAACATAATGTGTTCTAAATTTGCAAGTATGATAACTTCATCAATCACCTGGACATAAATGATATAAACATTAGATGATATCATTGTCATCATACAAATTAATGTGCATACAAGTACAAATTAATAAGAACCAATGTGCATACTTACTAATTAATCCAAAAAACCATTCGAGTTTGCTCTACTCTTTATTGTGTCAAGTATTTCCTCATGGTTAGACTCACACACCTTTTAAAATGTCTTCTTCAAGGGTCTACCCCCATATTTGGTCAAACAAACATTGGATGCCATGACAAGGTTTGAGTAATGAAGAATATTTTGATGCGTGTCAAAGTCAAATGACTAAAATTAAAAATTCTTATGTGGGTACCTTCTAAGCCACGTTCCAATAATAACAAATGAGCCTATAGAGTATTTGATGTTTCTCCATCTATAATTGAGTACTCCAATTTATTTTTGGCCTTAACACGACACAAGTAATAATTCATTCCCTCTTCATTGTCTTCATCTACAATAAATGCATAAACATACCCCGCATTGATATGTGCAGCAAATTAGATGAAATTAGTCAACATTACAAAAACTCTACAAAGTAAGATAACTATAAGAATTTTAAATATTCAAGTAGATATATTACCTGGTTGAACTAGATCTGATATGTGGTCAAATTCAATTGATGAATCCATTTGTGTTAGTTCTAATGCCTATAGAGGGCGATATGTGTGAAGTGGGCTAAGATAACATAACAAACATTTCTGAACCCACTCCTTTGACTCAAAATCATCATAGGCTTGCATTGTACATGAACAAAAGCATGCCATCTTCCGTGTATAGATACTCCATGAACCTAAATTTGAGCTAAGGAAATAATGTAGCTCACTCGATCCTATGAGTGTACAAAAATCCTCATATGGTGCAATGTTAGTATCATCCATCAACAAAAAAAATATATGAGATGAAGATGTACCTTCATTACCTAGACCCATTGAAGCATTACACCACTCGACAATTGATTTTGCATCTATCAATTTTTTATTGTCTTTATACTTTAACTCTTCTCGTGCTAGTGCTCTTTTGACACATGCTCTTGCACCATCATGCTCCCACTCTCCATGCCCAGCCTCCCAAAAGTTCCACATATGTTGAACACCTATAATGGCATGCATCTTGCTCAACTAGTAGAACATGCACAAGTTCTTGAACTATGCTGCACAATTATCTGACAATATTATATGCCAACTGTATGCTATACCCCTCTAAGCCAAATCACTATAGAACAACTGGAAGCAAGCTTACACAAACTCTAGAGAATGTGTGCGATCATCACTAATATAAAAGTGATACTCCCTTAATAAATTATTTTGGTCCTCTATACTATCATTGGAAAACCACATTCCATCAAGTCTTATGATGATTCAGAATGATCCTCCAAAGGATGCGTCACTCTACCAATCAGGGTAGGACCTATCATGAAGTATGTGGTTTTCCAAGTCATTGATCTACCCCTTCCATATTATATTTTCTAGGGAGACCTTGGATTCATGTCACACAAGTACTACCATGAATGCATCAAATTTATCCATAATGGAGAGGAACTCACCATCCTAGGAGACACTAACCTCTTTTCCTTTTGCAATAGTATCAGAAATCAACCTAATACTATGGTACCCAGCAATAGAGAAGCCAATTCCTCATCATCCTATATTCACCTTGCTTCTCTCACCAGTACTTGAATCCCTACACCAAAAAATATAAAACTAGAGATGAAGATAAAAGATGATGGACCTAGAGAGTATAACATCAGCCAAATTTTCTATGGTGGAAAACTACCTCTCTCACCATGAACATATAGCAAAATTCAACCTTCACGACATACATCCACTATAGCTAGCACTTTTGCACTTGCAAAGTTCACACTAGGAAGAAGTAAATATAAAGAAGATTTGACAAAGTGGATCTACAAAGGGGATTCAGCCAAAGGTAAACAACCTATAAATATACCCACATAAAACTATGGAAAAGGCTTTATAATGATGCAAAATATGGGTTATGATGGACATAGTGCTTTAGGCTTACAAAATAAGGGAGTGCAAGAACCTTTCCAACCTTCATTACACCCTAGAAATTAACTCAAAGAACTAGGTCCATACAATCCCAGTCAAGCAAGAACCTCTCAATAAAAATCTACATATACAAAAAACAAGAAAAAGGGTTATGTTGCACAAATTTCAATCACTCCAAGGTTAAATATCTTGTACATTTCAGAAACACAAGCAGTATCATCAAGCCCATCAAATACAACACCTCCAACAGTGGCCAAAAAACCTTTTACACTTGAAGACATACCTATAATGCATAATGACAAGGCTATACAAAGTGATTTTGAGATAGATTCACATTAATATGAATGGGATTATTTTGATTCATTTGAAGAAAAAGTAGTTGAAGGAGAGGCATGATTGAAACTTTATGGGATCCTATTAAGACAACACAATTTGATAGATGAAGGGACAAACCATAAAGATTGCCAAATCCTTCTGATAGAGATGTATCACTTACCAAGCCTGAATATGAAGAGGAAGGTACCAACAGTGACCTCGAGTCCTCTATCCTAACCTTAAATTCCACATCCTATGACCTTAACCTAGTTGATGATGCAATGCCACTTATCTATCCCCAACTCAATGAGTGGGACCAACAAGGTCCCTTACACCTAGATGCATTCCAAAATGATGAAGTGATCATTAATTTCCTTGAAATCTGGGATAACATACCAAGTGGGGATCAAAAGGCTAGTTTTTCTATTAAAATCAACACAAATTATTTTTAAGAGAATGGAAAACCTTTCAGTGACAAAAATATAACAATCAAGAATCAATCTTCTAGTGAAAACTGCATCGCAACGCTTTTAGATCCCAAAATAGTGAAAGAAAAGGAAACATCCAAGTGTGAATTTTTTTTTGAGGCACTTGAGGATGGAGGGTTTTCCATTCTCCCCTTTGGCACAAATCAAGAGAAATCATCTATCCTTGTGGAAGAAAAAAAAGAGATCAATTTGGGAACAACAAAAAATCCACACAAGATACACTTATCAACATTGTCAACTTCAAAAAAGATCCTAATTTTGCAAAGTTCTTTAAAAAAAGATAGGTCAAATTTGCATGGTCCTATGTTGACATGCCACAACTAGATCCCAATCTAGTGATGAATCACTTGACAGTAGAAGAAGGTGCTAAAACAATGAAACATAAACTAAGGAAAATGCATCCTCAAATTGCACTCTTAGTCAAGAATGAACTCAAAAAGTTGTTAGACATTGGTTTCATTAGACCAATTGACTATGCATAATGGATATCGGATATTGTACCAGTGGAAAAATGAACTAGGGGCATCTGTATTTGTATAGATTTCAGGAACTTAAACAAAGCTTGTCCAAAAGATGACTTCACTCTTCCTAACATCAATATTATTGTGGATTGGATTGTTGGGAATTCAATGCTCTCACCCATGGATGGAATTTTTAGGTATAACTAGATCAAGATAGCACCTAAGGATTATCACAAGATAACCTTCACTTTCCCATGGGGCACTTATTACTAGAACATGATGCCATTTAGCCTTAAGAATGTGAGACATGATGAACACTTTAATGGAAGACTATGTGGATGACCTCTTAGAAAATTCCTTGACAAGAGAGGATCGCTTTCGAGTCTTGGAAAAGATCTTCACAAAATTAGAACAGTATAAGATTCATCTAAACCCAATGAATGTCTATTTGGAGTAACCTCTAGGAAGCTCCTAGGATACATTGTCTCATATAAAGGAATTGCAGTGGATCCTACAAAAGTGAAGGGAATCCTTGAAATGCTAGCTCCAAAGAACATTGGCCATCTAAGAAAATTACAAGGGAGGTTATAATCCATTTGTTAGTTCATCTTTGAGTTGGCCAATAAATGTCATCCATTTGCACATCTGCTACACAAAAAATGTTTAGTTCAAATGGGATGGAAAATGCCAACAATAATTTCAACAATTAAAAGACTACTTGATGATACCACCTCTACTAACACCACTAGCTATGGACATGCCCTTATTATTATACATATTAGTTATTGCTATTTCCTCAAGGGTAATCTTGGTGCAACATGATGCAGAAGGAAAGGAATGTGTAATTGACTATATCTCTAGAACATTGGTAGGGTATGAACTCAACTATACCCCTATCAAACAAGCATGTCTTGCAATGGTCTTCACCTCACTCAAACTAAGACATTATATGCTAACACATAAAGCAAAGCTCATTGAAAAGATTGATAATCTGAAATATTTGTTAAGTTAAGAAACTCTAATAGGTAGATCAACAAAGTGGGTCATGATACTCAGCGACTTTGATATTGAGTATATGGACTGCAAAGCAAACAAAGGAAAGGTGACAGTAGATCAATTGGTAGAGGCACCATTAATGGATGATCCCTTGCTCATTTCAACCCTTCCTTATGAAGAAATCTTCACAATAATGGATACATAATAGTTGAAGATCTATTTTGATGGATGATAAACCCGACATGGTTCAAGGGCAAGTATTCAAACACATTAGGTATATTTTGCTAACACATAATTTGACATATAGTGCTAATGTTATGTGTGTATATATAAAGTGTTGATAATGTTGTTTTTACTTAGCACATAAGATTAAAGAAAAATATTAAAGAGCCAAAGGTTGACAATCTTGCTGAAATTGAAGAATTTATACTAATACCTAAACCATACATTTTTGGACTCAATGTGCTCTCTAACTCTTCTAGGGTTTTTCACCTAAAAGGAGAGAGATTAGATCCAAAATTGCTAAGGGTTCACTCAAATTATTCTATGTATGTTATTGTCTAAGCTAAATGAAGTAAACTAAGTGCAATTAAGTGATCCAAGTGAATGAATTTGAATGCAAAACTAAGATTTATGCTATGTTTGAAAACACAATGTGATATGCAAACAATGAAGTAAATGAAGAAATAATGTAGAACATAAAGAAATATGATGAAATAGAGTGCAGATGAACAATTTCTAATGAATATAGAATGTTGTGAATGTTGACTAATGTTACTAAAATTTCACAGTGGGACTCATTCGCCCAGGGTGGCGAATTAGTCCTCCTAGTGAAAAAGTGTCAGGAATTGGTTTCTGACAGTTGGGATCCGAAATTTGACAAAAATAATATTTTCAATCCTAGGGTGGGACTCATTCACCATTGGTGGTGAATTAGTCCTCTCCCAAATTTATGGAAAATCAGGGGACAACTTTGTAACATCAAATCTAGAAATGTCTGCTTGTCAAGTTGCTGAAGTTAGTTCTGCAGGAAATAGACAAAAAACCTTCACCAAGCTTGAAATATGAATAAATTGACTTGAAGCACCTATTTGACTTGTTCTCCACTTTTGAACACCTAAATACTTGTTAAATCTACACACAAAAGTCCACAAACACACATGCAAGAGGGGAAAAATGGTTAAGGGTGAGCAAATAGGGGTTTGCCTTGGTCAAACCTCACTTTGGTAATCAAACCCTTAATAAAATAATGTAATGGAAATGAATGATAAAATAATAACATGCAAATTCTATCAACTTACCACACCTTTGATGATGCAAATCTGAAGTAATTCTAATGGATGCTTCAAAGTGCTTGAATATTGCTTGATGAAATGTTGTAAGATGCTTGAATACTTGAATGAATGCTTGAATGAGTGCTTCGATGAATACTTGAATGAATGGGTGGTTAAAATGGATGTAAAAACAATTATTTATACCATCTTGTGTCTTATAATCATTCATACCTCATCACAGGCTAACATCAAGTGTTTCTGAATAAAAACACAAAATAAAATTTAAAATATTTTAAATTTTGGAGCCAAGGGGGACTCATTCGCCACCCATGGTGAATGGGTCCCACCAAGGGATTGAAACTAGGTGTTAGGAATTAAGCTGCATTTAATGTTATTTGTTAGGATTATATTCAAAAAAACACTTAATTAAAGAATATGAGGGCATAAAGGGGTCAAATAAGTCATAAGAAAGAGATAAATAAGGGAAATATGCATGCCTATAAAAGTGTGAATCTTTGTTACAATACTTTACAATACTTGAAAATAGGACTTGATGATGTGTAAAAATATGATTTTTAGGTGAATTATAATGAATAGAGTCTAGAAGAATGTGGAAATGTTTTACAAAAATTCACAACACTTTCACAACACGTCATTTATATAATTTTAGAACCTAAATAAGCATGTTAAAGCAATGTTACATCATAAAATTAGAGAAAAATGGATCAAACACCATGAAACAAGACCTAAAAGGCCATGAAAATAACAAGGGGTAATTTTTCTATATCACATTTAGCCCCCACTTTAGTGAGAGGATGAACTTGCTTCAAACTCACACTAAAGTAGCCATGAACATCGAGAGGAGGGTTCAAGTGTGCTTACGTTAGCAAGATGGAATGACAACAATCAAGAGGGATGATCAAGCCCCTAGGATGAAGATCCCATGGAAAACTCAACATAAGAACAAAATAACACACAAGTGTTGAGAATTAGATGAAGCTTCAATAGTCAATCCAACTAGTTATGGATTAGATATAGGCTAAAAGAGAATGTCCACTCACTCTGGGGTCACATAACTTCTGTCTGTGGGGTGAGAAAGCCCAAAAAGGTAAGATACATACAATAGTTGGTATGAACTCACAAACACAAAGGTGGCTATGGGGAAAAGTCATGCCACTAGGTGGGCTTCCCGCTCAACCATGTCTAAGTCATACCTCTTGATAACTTTAACAAGGTGCCACAAAGCAAAAGGAAAAGGTGTCGATTCATGCTTCATGAGACAAGCAAAGCTTCGTATGCTTAGAACTCATGAACAAACCAGATGGAACCATAGGCATGCAAGTTGTGTTATGCAAGGTGGCCATGCAAAATGTAGAAATGTAAAAATGTAAAATGTAAAAATGTAAAAAATTAATGATGTTCAAAGGAGTCTTGTTCAGTTTATAAGGTCAATCACTTAGGGAACATTGTGTCTAATGTCTCTAAGAGAGGACCAATAAAAGAATAGTAAATTCACATCTTAGGGGATTTAGTGCGTCGCATCAAGCCACCAAGAGCAATGTAATATGGTAAGATAGATCATATTTATGAAGGAAATCACACCCAATTTCATCCCCAAAGTAATAAACACTTCATATAAATGACAAGGCTACACTAAGAACCAAGAATGCAAATGAATTATGGTAATATATGTCCCCCACTTCAAAGGAATTGCTACACATCATTCTGTGAGCAATTACTTTAAAGTAGAGAAGGAAAGAAAATGCAAAAGGAAAACAAGAGATGAGAGCCAACTTGGAAAGCCCTATGCTAAGTCATATGTTTCAAAGTTAGGCTACGTCATGTCAAGGAAAATTAAAAACAAAGAAAGGGAGAGTATGTGCAGAATCATGATGGAAAAAATAGGCCCTTAAGTGACAAAAAATTCAGAAAAATCAGAGTTAGACAACTTGACATAAAATTTTGAATAAGTTGTCTATATTATTTCAAAAATATGTAAGAATATAATTTGTAGCAAATTGAATGTAGTTTCTAAACTACTAGGTTTATTTAATAAGAAAAAAAAATCTATTTGGTGAAAATTTAAAATTTCAATGCAGTAGTACTTAAATTTCAGGGAAAAAATAAGAAGTAGGTGTCTATCTGACCACCCTAACCACAATAAAATGATAATATTTTTTTATAAGATTTTAGATATAAGTAGAGGACTTATGTCCTGATGTGATGCTTATTTTTTTCTAATTTTTTTCCAAGTAAATAATTAATTATGAATTTTTTATTAAAACTTTAAAAAAATATATAAACTCGTATGTATGACCACCTTAACTTGGTATAGACATCATGAAATTCTTTTTTTTCTTTATTTAATCCTATATTATGTGAAACATATGATGTGACATGTTTTGGATTCAAAAAATGTGATACCTTTGAAAGCTATAGATGTTTTTCAATCAACCTATCAATCAGGACTTTAGTCGTAATTCAAATAGAAAATGAATCATAATTATTTATTAAATTCAAAGTAAAGCATAATTTATATTGGTGAAAAGCTGAGAATATCCTTTAAAAACCCTTTTTGTTTCATCAATTTTGAGTAAAAAAAAGTCGTCATCCACCTACCCTATATATACCCATCATATTGCCACTTTTTGGGCCATCATGATCCTGCACATACCTGGGAGTGGCCCCCCAGAAAAGAAAGCACACCAAACACATAAGGGATCTATGGATTTGGGGTCAGTATGTTTGTTATTGCAATGTTTGTATAAGGAGCTCAAAACTATCATCATTCCCGAAAGAAAATATAACTAGAAGAATGACACATAGAGAGCGAAAACAAAAGAAAAATCCATTTTGGGTCAACATGGAAGAGACATTGTAGTTTCAATGCCTTGCATTGTCCCCAAAAACATAAGTGAAAAGAGAAAAACAAAAGAAAATGAAAGATATTTTGGGTCAACATGAAGGAGACATTTTGGTCTCAATGCCTTGCGTCATCCCCAAAAGGAAACCACAAGAAAAGACATAGAAAAATGAAAAGGGACCTTGTGGGTCAACATGGAAGAGACATAGGGCATCTCTACATTTTGTGTCATCCCCAAAGGAGAACATAAAACAAAAAGAGAAAAAGACAAGGACCTTTTGGGTCAACATGGAAGAGACATAGGGCATCTCTTCACTTTGCGTCATCCCAAAAGGAGAACACAAAACAAAAAGAGAAAAATATAAGGACCTTTTGGGTCAACATGGAAGAGACATATGGCGTCTCTATGCTTTGTGTCATCCCCGAAGGAGAAAACAAAACAAAAAAGAGAAAAAGCGAGAAAAGCGAAAAGCGATGTAAAACATATAGAATGGAGGTATGAATAGAAGAAGTGTACAAAGAGAGAGAGAACCTCAAACACACATTACGGGGGAACACCATATGCATATAAAAAGAAAATAAATAGAAATGTAAAAAGACTAATGAGGAACATGCAAATCAACCATCTAATAGGTCATCTACCTCCCAATCATGATCATTGTATTGCAAGGGTGGTTGAGTGTCCAATGGAGGAATTGCAAGTGCCAAGCTAGGAGAATCACCAAGTTGTGCACTTGGGATAAGAGATTTATTGTCTAAGCTCATAGAAGAGGAGAATAAAGAATTAAAATTTTTGTGCATGTCTTCATCAATTTTAGCAATCTCCTCCTCATCATCCTCATCTAAATTAATCACGACAGGAGGAAAAAGAGTAATGTCCAAGGAAGGATGGGTCAACATTGGAGGTTGTATAAGTTTAGTTTGTTGTGAGGGTGGTGATGGAATAACTTGTGGTGGATCAGGAGGAATATCAGGAATAATTTCTGTCAAAGGTGGAAGGTGGCTTTCTTTATTGTTTTCATTCTACATTTTCTAAGCAAGAGAATGACGATGAAGGCAACACCCTCTAGCACCCTAATTTTGTTTAATTCTATTTTTGAATTTGTTTGGATGTAATAGCGGAGTGATCAAATGTAAGCTCCTTTGTTTCAGAAGGAGACAGATCAATCACTTTCTCCTTAGCTTTTTATACTTGTTTGATAGATGGTGGCAAGGTTGGATTACTTTCAACATCTCTTAGTATCTTAGACAAAGAAGATGAAGGATAAGATTGTGATGGGGTGGGTAAGGGTTGGTCATGGTCAAAGGTAGGTTGGATCATGGTCTCATCTATGATAGGAAGTGCAGAAGTGGATGGGGACATACCACAAAGAGATAATTCAGTTATCCTTTTGGCTTTAAACTTTTGATATGCTATGAAAAAGAAGTCCTTTCGAGGTGCAATAGGTTCCATGGGTTCGGGCCAAAAGGATTCTAGGGAAAAATTGTGTTTAGAGGATAGGGGATTAAATCGGCTATTGCGAACAATAAAGATTTCATTGTCATGTGGAAACTTATAACACTTGTGAATAACTGATTGGACTGCTTTCATTGAGCAAAGCCAAGGGTGGCCTAGCCCCAAATGAAATTGGTCAGATTGAAAAATTATAGAAAATGTCACATCTAATATTTTCAGTTCTATTTGTAATGGTATCACAATCGATCTAATGTTTAGTGTCATGTCCATTTTGGCGATGAAAGTGACAATAAGTGTTAGGTTTGAAGTTGACTGGTAATGGTTTGTTTGGATCAAGTGGTCTATAGGAGGAAAAGTGAGCATGTGTTTTTGAATTAATTGGTTCATTGTATTATGGAGGGAATTAGGTAAAGGATTAAATTGTCTCTTAGGGTCCACATAATGATTTAAGGCATGGCTGCCATAATAGCGGCCATTGAATTTTGAACTTGTTGAATAGGTTGCGGTTGTGAAGGTGGATTGAACTATAAGAATCCTCTATTTGGTTTGCAAAATTTTTGATTGTTATTATGGTTTTGATTATTGTTTTCAGGTTTGTCAGCTTGGGTAGAAGTCGATGTTTAATCACAACTTGAAACCAAGTTATGATATTCACATAGGGTTGTGCATAAATGCATAAACGAAGGGAATTTCATCATAGTTAGCTTATCCTGAAGATTTCTGTGAAAGTTTTCAATAATCATCTTTTATAGATGTGCATTAGGAATCTTGACATTGATTTGAGCATACACAGATTGGTAACATCAGATAAAATCAGTTATTGTTTCATTTGTGTTTTATCTACATTGCATGAGGTCAGCCATTGTGTTTTTAGGTGTCATGTGAACTTGAAAGTTACTTATGAAAGCATCCACCAACTCATTAGGAAAGTTGGAAAACCACTCTAAAGCAACATCTTTCAAGGTCCTAGGAATTTTTTTGGCTAAGTGTCTCTCATCAAGGAAAAAATCACTACATAAAGTTGTATAAGCATTAACATGATTGATAGGGTCTCCTTTACCTCCATATTTCTCAAACTGGGGCATTTCTATCCCTTGTGGAATTGGGGTACGTAGATTTATAAGGATAAGGGGTTACTATGAACATGATATGTGGGTGGAGTAGTTTGACCTTGACTAATGGCAGAAATTTGATGTTGCATGGAAGAAATTATGTTAAGGAGTTGTTTAAGGATAGGGTCGGGATATGTAGGTTGAGATGGAAGAGAAAATGGTGATGGAGTGTAAGTTATGTTTGGGGAAGTAAAATGAATGCTAGGAGGTGTAAAGGTAGTGGAGGGGGCTTGCGATGCCACAAGAGAAGTAGGAATTCTAGGTGGAATTGCAAAAGAAGGAGCCATACAACTAACCTTTTGTATAGTTGTAGTGACTTGCAGATTGGTATAAGTTGGTATATATGTGATGGTTGAAGGGGGAGAAACTTGAGGTCCTCCTTGGCTTACATGATTGTTTATGGATTGGGTATTAGAAGAGGCATGTGTATTGTAAATCTCAACAATTCTTTTTAGGACTATCAAACCATCATCACTTTCAAGCAAACAATGAAGATTATCAATGGTAGGTATGATAGTTGTGGAGATGTTTTCAAGTGACAAGTCTTGTTGTAAATGTGCAAATTCTTCATGAATACTAATGACCTTGTCTTGAGGAAGAGAGTTGTTTTGGGTGTCAAAATTCATTGGATGGAAAGGTGAAGGCATAGTAGTATCGTTAGTGCCTAATGCACCATTGTCCATACTAGGAGTAGGAGCTCTTGAGATCCCAAGGTCCACAACGAAAGTGCTATTGCGGGATGCCATGAGTTTAGAACTTCGTCTCACCAAAGTATTATGAATGGGATGCCAAAAACTCATAAAAATACGACAAAGGATGAAGGTAACTCAAATGAGAATTAATCAAAGATGTCTAAATGCTAATAACATAAATGCTGCTAAGTGTAACAAAAAACTAACTACAAAAAATACAAATGCAAGAAAATTCCAAAAAATGCCAAAAATGCTATTTAAAAAGTGCAGAGGGACTGATTTGGCCTATGTGGTGAATGAGTCCCAAGATGCAAAATTTTTCTTTGATTTTTAGAAATTTTAAGATGATCTTAATGCAATACATAATGCAATTAACGATGTAGAATGCAAATTTTTAATATTTTCAATAATATGCAATGTAAAAATGAAATCTAAACCAAGCTTTCACTAATGCAATATGAAAAGGCCTAGAATGCAAAAAGAAAACAATGTCCTAATTGAATGTTGATGAAAATGTAATATAAGAGGAAATATGCAAATGAAATCAGAAAATGAAAAGTGTTCAAAAGTTGGGTTCACCAAAATGAACTGTGGATTTTTGGACCCAATGTTCTCTCTAACTCTTCTAGGGTTTTTCACCTAAAAGGAGAGAGATTAGATCCAAAAATGCTAAGGGTTCAATCAAATTATGCTATGTATGTTATTTTCTAAGCTAAATGAAGTAAAATAAGTGCAATTAAGTGATCTAAATGAATGAATTTGAATGCAAAATTAAGATTTATGCTATGTTTGAAAACACACTGTGATATGAAAACAATAAAGTAAATGAAGAAATAATGCATAACAAAAAGAAATATGATGAAATAGAGTGCACCCAGACAATATTTGATGAATCTGGAATGCTGTGAATGCTAACTAATGTTATTGAAATTTCACAGAGGGACTCATTCGCCCAAGGTGGCAAATTAGTCCTCCTCATAGTGACAAAGTGTTGGGAACTAGTTTCTGATAGAACTTTAGGATCCATAATCTGAAAAAACTCATATTTTATGTCCTAAGGTGGGATTCATTCACCACTGGTGGTGAATCAATCCTCTCCCAATTTTTTGGAAAATCAAGAAACAACTCTGCAACACCAGATGTAGAAATGTTTGCTTGTTGGGTTTTCAAAGTTAGTTCTACAAGAAACCAGCAAAAAACCTTCACCAAGCTTAAAATATGAATAAATTGACTTGAAGCACCTAGTTTACTTGTTTGAAAATTTTCAACACCTAAATACTTGTTAAATCTACACACAAAAGTCTTCAAACACACATGCAAGAGGGAAAAAATGGTTAAGGGTTAGCAAATAGGGGTTTTCCTTGGTCAAACCCCACTTTGGTAATCAAAACCTTAATAAAATAAAGTAATGGAAATGAATTATAAACTAATAATATGTAAATGCTATCAACTTACCAAACCTTTAATGATGTAAATATGAAGTAATGCTAATGGATGCTCCAAATTGCTTGAATATTGCTTGATGAAATGTTGTAAGATGCTTGAATACTTGAATGCATGCTTGAATGAGTGCTTGGATGAATACTTGAATGAATGGGGGGTTAAAATGGATGTAAAAACATTTATTTATACCATCTTGTGTCTTAGTAACCATTCATACCTCATCATAGGCTGACATCAAGTGTTTTTGAATAAAAACCCAAAAGCAAATTTGAAATATTTTAAAGTTTGGAGCCAAGGGGGACTCATTCGCCACCCATGGCCAATAGGTCCCACCTAGGGCTTGAAACTAGGTGTCAGGAATTAAGTTGAATTTAATGTTATTTGTCAGGATTATATTAAAAAATACACTTAATTAAAGAATATGAGGGCATAAAGGGGTCAAATAAGTCATAAGAAAGAGATAAATAAGGGAAATATGCCTAGAAAAGTGTGAATATTTGTTACAAGACTTTGCAACACTTGAAAATAGGACTTGATGATGTGTAAAAAGATGATTTTTAGGTGAATTATAATGAATAGAGTCTAGAAGAATGTGGAATTTTTTTACAACACTTCACAACACTTTCACAAGAAGTCATTTATTGAATTTTAGAACCTAAATAAGCATGTTCAAGCCATGTTACATCATAAAATCAGAGAAAAATAGATCAAACACCATGAAAAAAAACATAAAAGGCCATGAAAATGATAAGGGGCCATTTTTCTATGGCACAATACCTAATATCTCCAACTTGATGAAGCTCTTAATGAGGTTGCTAAGATAATATTCACTTTCATTCTAACTAGGAAAATCTTTATTTTCTTTAAAGTTTATTTTCATTTCCAACTACTAAGATAATTTTCTTGAAGTACTAGATCTTCAACATGGAATTCATGGGACTTTATTTTCTTATTGTAGTTGTGACAGAGATAGTTTTGATATGCTCAGTGCTGGTTCAAGGCAGTGCAACACCTTTCATATAGTAGTTCTAGCTCCTTCTACAAGCATCCAAGGTGAGGTTCAATATCATACCAGTGCAGCTCAGAAGGAGGGAACCTATTTCTCCTCACAATATCACCTGGAGCTTGACTAGAGTAAGGTTAATGATTGCAATAATAGAAGAGAAACAAGAATAGTGGATAGGCATGAGATTCAAGCCACATTTGGTCTTATTACCATCACCATAGTTGAATGTGCATGATAATCTTGTAGGAGATATTCTTACCAACTGGACAAGAAGAGTGGAAGAATATAATGGATATTCACCTCCTAGAGCTTATCATGAGTACAATTTTCATCATTTTGATTTAGTCCTTTGGATTGAAACACTGAATAGGGGTTTTCCAGATCTACCACCATGAGGACATGGTTTATAGATGGAGGGGGAGAATGATGAGCACTAAAATATGACATCTTTTAATCATAATTTATGCTTAATTTTTTTTAATATCTTGTTAATTAATGTGCCTGGCGGTAGACTATATGCATGCATATTAATTTATTTTTCTTTTATACTTTGATAATTAGAGAGTATATATTAGAAATAGTATTTTGAGTTAAATGTATTACTTTTATGATTAATCAATGATGAAACAATCAATATTCAAAATCGTTTCCATTATATCTTGTCCTATTTTTCTTTGGATGTGCTTTTAGATTTGTTTTGAAGTTGTTGCAAGATAAGGAGTTATGAAATTATTTTTCAAATGATGTGGAATGCTTGGTCACTCTTGATTGCTCCACCTGGATGAAACTTCTACTTTCTCCAAGTCTATTTTCATTCGTTGTTCCATGGAACTTCATGTTCTTTTTGAATAATAAATGTATTGTAAAGTCTTCTGTAGTTAAAGCTAGTTAGCTAGTCCATACGTTAGTCATCGGTTTTAGAGTATTGCTCTTTATAGTTTCAAAAACTTGTTTCACTCCCTCTTGGGAGCTAATTTCAATGAAAATCTAAAGTTGATCTAAAATATCTGTGTTCACGGATCCCACTAGAGGAGGAGCAGAATGATTCCAAATATTATGGCTGGCTCTCATGAATAGAGTGTAGTTCTCTGCAAAGTCGACCATTGAAACTATGCTTCCAACTGGAAAGGTGTCCTTGCATAACTTGAATTGCGTGTCTAACCATCGGGCTCTATGGGTATGCCTTGCATACTCATACACTATATTGTCATGAAACATAGACATAAATTGATACATTGAAATATTTTGAATAACCAAATCACACATTTTTGCTTGATTACCATCTTTTGTAATGTATGCTATTGTTTTATACTTCCCAAACTCTACTAGTTGCTTTCCCACCTCATGTGCGCTTTCCATATGTTGACATACTGGCATATGTTGCAAGCCACCACAATGCTGACATGAACCATCCAAGCATTTTTTTCTTGTAGAATATTTGGTCATCCTCTATTTCACATAATTTTTTTGATAATAACTCTCTTGAAGATGCTGGTTGGGCTTGTATGCCACAATCCTACAAAACATCATTAGTATGAAAATCTAAACATATGGAATGATAAACAACATAATGGTTAGAGAATTAAATATGTAATCTACAACAAGTAGTGCATGTGTGATTTATCTTGACATAAAAAGTTTTAATCATTTCAAAATATATTTGAAAAATTTGAATTTGAGGATAATCCTATTGAAATTTATGAAAAATTGGGTTTGAGTCGTATCCAAAAAATGTTTTGGATGTGGCTCACGGTTCTGACTATTAATTCTCCTTCTTACCACATCCCTTTGATTTAGAGATGGCCTTGTGTTATTCTTCCAATACTCTTCAATTAGTGTTCTCAATGCTTCAACAAATCGTTTATCTTTTAATGGGAGTCTCCTCGAGAGTTCCCATAATTCATTTGAATCAGTTCCCTCAATTCTTTGTCTCCTTTGAATGACTCTTGATAAAATTTTTCTATTAATTCTGAATTTTTCACTCATCTTTCCAATGAGATGAGATCTCCTTCTTTGACTACTTACCAAAGTCAATGTTATGCCATGTCAGGTGACATTACTATCCTTTGAGCATGAGGTCTTACCCACACTCTCATAAGCATCCTTTAGATTATTCACATTAGTGTTTTCACTTGAAGCATTCAATGTTCTCAACCCAAGAATATTCATGATGTTTCTATACTTTATATCTTGCATCATTTCCATAAATAGTTGACATCTTGTAGTCTCATTTAGCCTTTCAAAGAACAATTTCCAAATATTATCAGCATATCTTCTACAAGTGCATGATGAAATATTATCTTCCCTGTGCTACAAATATCCACATTGATATTAATCAAATAATTTGGCTTTCTACACAAAATTATAGGTGGTGTTCTCTTAGGTACACACTCCTCAACATTACGAATTTCATCAATATTTAAGTGAGGTGGGATAGATCACATACATTTGATCAAGGGTAGAATAGATGACATACCTTGAGGTTGACATGGGGCTGATGGCATACCTTCTTCGTAAAATTTGAGAGATGATTTTCTCTCAACTTGAGATGTAGTGGATGGTGTCCATTTTCACTTGCAGTAGATGGTGTCCTTCCATAATCATTTGCAGTAGATGGCGTCCTTCCAAATTCACTTGTGGTAGATGGTGTCCATCCATATTCACTTGTGCTTAATGGCATCCCTTCGTATTCACTTGTGGTAGAGGGTGTGTATCCAACTACAGTATTTGAATCTATCTTAGCATGATGCTTTCACATTCCTTCCTTTTGTGCTGCCAATTCCTTTTCTCTTTTTGATGGTTGAGGTTCCTTTTAAATTGGCTCATTTTCGTCAATCGTATCCAATTTCTTCTTTTGATGATATTCCCTCATCCATTCTCTATTTTTTTATTTATTAGTTTCATACTCTTTGTCTATTGGTTTATTCCTTCTTTGTTTCCTCAACATGGCATATAATTTTACCTATAGCATGGTAATGAGATAAATATTAGCTCCTAAAAAAGGAATCCATACAAATAAATGAAATATGTATTTCAAGGCTTCATACAATATACTTAAAATCATCTTATAGAAATGTGGTCATGTGGCATGCCATGATTGCAAGATAGGCTCAAAAAGGAAGCATGGACAAGGCATGTGGATTGTTTGAAAATAATGTTTTCGTAGACTTGAATGCAAAATGTGGTAGCATTGGAAAGCTAGTGAGCTCACTAGCTTTCCAATGCAGTAGGGTTGACAAGGTAGGGGAAGTGTGAGAAAATGCCTCATAGAAATGGGGTCTCACAATGATGTACATAACTATGAGACCCTATTTCTATGAGGCATTTTCTCACGCTTCCCATACATCACTGTGAGACCCCATTTCTATGAGGCATTTTCTCACACTGCCCCTACCTTGTCAACCCTACCACATTGGCAAGCTAGTAAGCTTGTAAAACACTAGCTTGCCAATTTGGTAGGGTTGACAAGGTAGGGGCAGCGTGAGAAAATGCCTCATAGAAATGGGGTCTCACAGTGATTTATATCATCGTGAGACCCCATTTATATGAGGTATTTTCTCATGCTTCCCCTACCTTTTCAAATCACCGTGAGAACCCATTTCTATGAGGCATTTTCTCACATTTCCCCTACCTTTTCAAACCTACCAAATTGGAAAGCTAGAGAGCTCACTAGTTTGCCAATGCTCACATGATTTTTTGGATGGAATGCCTTTAAAAAATGTGGTTGTGTGGCATGCCTTGATTGCAAGATAGGCTCAAAATCTAATAATGGAAAAGGCATGTTAATTGTTTGAAAATAATGTTTTTGTAGACATGTATGCAAAATATGGTAGCATTGGCAAGCTAGTGTTGACATTTTCATACATCACCATGAGACCCCATTTCTATGAGGCATTTTCTCACGCTGCCCCTACCTTGTCAACCCTATCGCATTGGCAAGCTAGTATGCTTTTCAAACACTAGCTTGCCAATTTGGTAGGGTTGACAAGGTATGGGTAGCGTGAGAAAATTCCTCATAGAAATGGGGTCTCATGGTGATGTACATCACTATGAGGCCCCATTTCTATGAGGCATTTTTTCACACTTCCCCTACTTTGTCAACCCTACGACATTGGAAAGCTAGTGAGCTCACTTGCTTGCCAATGCACTACCACATTTTGTGTACATGTCTACAAAAAAATTATTGTAAAAGAATTCACATGCCTTGTCCATGCTTCCATATTGAGCCTATCTTGCAATCAAGGCATGCCACATGACCAAATTTATTTAAGGAATTCTATCCAAAAAATCATGTGAGCATTGGAAAGCTAGTGAGCTCACTAGCTTGCCAATGTGGTAGGGTTGACAAGGTAGGGGCAGCATGAGAAAATTCCTCATAGAAACAGGGTCTCACGACAATGTGATAGGGTTGAAAAGGTAGGGGAAGCATGAGAAAATTCCTCATAGAAATTTGGTCTCAATGTACATAACCATGAGACCCCATTTTTATGAGGCATTTTCTCATGCTTCCCATATGTTGTCAACCCTATCACATTCACAAGATAGTGACCTCACTAGCTTTCCAATGCGACCACATTTTACATACATGTATACGAAAACATTAGTGTCAAAAAATTCACATGACTTGTCCATGCTTCCATTTTGAGCCTATCTTGCTATCAAGGCATGCCACATGGCCACATTTCTTTAGCACATTCCATCCAAAAAATCATGTGAGCATTGGCAAGCTAGTGAGATCAGTAGCTTGCCAATGTGGTAGGGTTGACAAGGTAGGGGTAGCATGAGAAAATTCCTCATAGATATGGGGTCTCATGGATCAACATGAGACCCCATTTCTATGAGGAATTTTCTCATGCTGCCCCTACCTTGTAAACCCTATTGCATTGGCAAGCTAGTGAGATAAGTAGCTTGCCAATACGGTAGGGTTGACAAGGTAGGGGCAACGTGAGAAAATGCTTCATAGAAATGGGGTCTCACGGTGATTTCTAGCTCACTAGCTTGCCAATACTACCACATTTTGCATATATGTCTACAAAAAAAATCTTTTCAAACAATTCACATGCCTTGTCTATGCTTCCATTTTGAACCTATCTTGCTATCAAGGCATGCCACATGGACACATTTTTTTAAGGCATTCCATCCAAAAAATTATGTGAGAATTGGCAAGCTAGTGAGCTCACTAGCCTGCCAATGCAGTAGGGTTGACAAGGTAGGGTGGTAGCATTGGCAAGCTAGTGAGCTCACTAGCTTGCCAGTGCTACCACATTTTGCATACGTGTCTACGAAAACATTATTGTCAAACAACTCACATTCCTTGTCCATGCTTCCATTTTGAGCCTACCCTGTTATCAAGGCATGCCACATGACCACATTTTTTTAAGGCATTCCATCAAAAAAATCATGTGAGCATTGGCAAGATAGTGAGCTCGCTAGCTTGCCAAAGCGGTAGGGTTGACAAGGTAGGGGCAACATGATAAAATGCCTCATAGAAATGGATTCTTACGGTGATGTACATCAATGTGAGACCCCATTTATATGAGGCATGTCTCATGGTGATGTACATCACCATGAGACCCCATTTCTATGAGGCATTTTCGACCCCATTTTTATGAGGCATTTTCTCATGCTTCCCCTACCTTGTCAACCCTACCACATTGGCAAGCTAGTGAGATCACTAACTTGTCCATGCAGTAGGGCTGACAAGTAGGGGAAACATGAGAAAATGCCTCATAGAAATGGGGCCTCACAGTGATTTACATCACCATGAGGCCCCATTTCTATGAGGCATTTTATCATGCTGCCCCTACCTTGTCAACCCTACCGTATTGACAAGCTAGTGTGTCAATAGGGTAGGGTTGAAAAGGTAGGGGCAGCGTGAGGAAATGCCTCATAGAAATGGGGTCTCACAATGATGTACATCACCATGAGATCCCATTTCTATGAGGCATTTTCTCATGCTTCCCCTACCTTGTCAACCCTACCGAATTAGAAAGCTAGTGTTTTGTCAATAGAGATGAAAACCAAAATAGTTTCAAAGTTCTATCAATGTGGGAAGAGTATATTCCAATTTTGTAGAGACATGTATGGAAAATTTGGTAGCATAGACAATGTAATCAGATGTTTTATAAAATGTACATCACCATGAGACCCCATTTCTTTGAGGCATTTCTTCAAACAATTTATTGCCTTGTCTATGTTGTTTGATAAAATGCTTTGGTAGACATGTATGGGAAATTTGGTAGCATAGACAAGGTAATTAGCTGCTTGGTATATCTATTTGACAAAATACCTCTATGAGATATGCCCTTGTGGACTTAAATGATTGCAAGATATGCACAAAATAGATTTTCAAGCATATGCAATTTGTAGGTGTAAAACCAAATTCAACTACATTTTCCAACATCCCCCATGCCTATACCAAAATGAAAGATTTAGAGAGTGGTATGCATATCCATAGTAAGGGATTGAGAAATAATTTATTATTTTACTTATAACTTTTTTCATATATATGTGTATACAAAATGTGGAAGCATACACAAGGTAATTCAATTGTTTAACAAAATGCCTCAAAGAGACGTGGTTTAAAGATGTAATTGGAAAGTGTAAAGAATTTTGTAATTTAAAATGTGCATTGACAAGATAAGGTTATGATGACAAACAAACAATGATCAACATGAAATATGAAAAATAAAAAAATCAAAGCAAACAAAAAAAGAATGAAAGAAAATGTGTAAAGACTTCACATACCTGAAAAGCTAGAGTTTCAAATGGAGGAGTTCTACCCAATTATGTAGCCTTTGGCTCTTCTTTCTTCAAACTCAACAATTTGACTTTTTCAAAGCTTGTTCCCCTAAAAACCACTTCAATTGTATATCACTCTTCAATGGAATTCAGACTTGAATTGATATTATATGCCTTTAAACATTAAAACTTTACTATTTCATGCAAAGGTGGTGGAATATTAAAAAATTGTATGCACACTTCACAAAATCATCAAAAATCTTTTTTTTTTGTTGGAACACATGCATAACCAGGAGAATATGTAGAATGTGGGCCTTGAAATAATGGGTATATTGAGTTTTTATCCATTTTTTGAGCAAGACAAAAAAGGCTCGCATTATAATGCCTGCACACTATGTATTGCTAAACAATGACCATATCTCTACTACAAAACACGCTCACGTTATGAGAAAGTTGATTTTTAATATTTCTTTTCTCTCTCTTTCTCTCTATCCCCTGACCTCTACCATTAAACCCTTAAACCCTTAAACCCTCTACCCTCTATCTTCCTCCCTCCCTCTCTCTCTCCCTCTCTCTCAAGTCTCTCTCTCTCTCTCTCTCTCTCTCACTCACTCCTATCTCTATCCCTTCTACCCTCTATCCTTAATCTTTAACCCTCTACCCTCTCTCTCTCACTTCAAGTCTCTCTCTCCTACCCCCTCTCCCTCTCTCAAGTATCTCTCTCACACTCTCTCACTCCTATCTCTCTCCCCTCTCCCCTTAACCATCTACCCTCTACCCTTTACCCTTAAACCCTTAAACCCTCTATCTCTCTCCCACACCCTCCCTCCCTCTCTCTCTCTCTCAAGTCCCTCCCTCCTACCCCCTCTCCCTCTCTCAAGTGTCTCTCTCTCACTCACTCACTCCTTCTATCTCTCTCCCCTACCTTAACCCCCACCTCTCCCACCTCCCTCTCTATCTCTCTCAAGTCTCTCCCTCCTACCCCCTCTGCCTCTCAAGTCTCTCTCTCACTCCACTCCTATCTCTCTCCCCACCGTTAGCCCTCTACCCCCACCATTAACCCTCTACCCCTCTACCCTAACCCTTAAACCCTAAACCCTCTACCCTCTACCCTCTATCTCTCTCACTCACTACCTTTATATCTCTCTCTCTCTCAAATCTTCCCCTCCCACCCCCTCTCCCTCTCTCAGGTCTCTCTCTCTCACTCCCTCTATCTCTCCCCCCTCTACCCTAAACCCTAAACCCTTAAACCCTCTACCATCTACTCTTAACCTTTTACCCTGTGTGTGTGTGTGTGTGTGCGTGTCTCTCTCTCTCTCTCTCTCTCTCTCTCTCTCTCTCTCTCTCTCTCTCTCCCCTTAACTTAAACAATCTACCCTAAAATCTCTACCCTCTACCCTTAAACCCTCTCCCCTCTACCCTTAACCATCAACCCTCTACTCTTAATCATTAAACCCTTAAACCATCTACCCTCTACCCTCTATCCTCTATCTCTCTCCCACTTCTTCCCTCTCTCTCTCTCTCTCAAGTCTCTCCCTGCTACCCCTTCTCCCTTGTAAGGAAAATTAGATGCGGAAACAATTCTCCTAATGTCAATACCTCAGAAAAGAATGTAGATATACCTTTAATTTTTCAATTACAGTCCAATTAAGATGCACTATGAAGTAAATATCAGAAACAAAGTATTTAACAATCACACATGAACACCAGATATACGTGGGAAAACTGTTATGAGAGAAAAACCCACCACACCAAGAGAAGTCACTTTGTATTACAGTAATAAAGATTACATACAAGTTTCAAACTTATCTTTCTGATGTCTATTTATAGCAACATTCACCATGAACAATCTTTGAATAGAAAATTTTCAAGTTACAACCTTTACAGTTTAGATTTCATCCACTGATACAATCACTCAACAATCCATCGATCCAACCATCAAACCAACCAACAGGTCACAATCTGCAATCACCAAGTATATCCATGGCATTCCCTATTTGTTGAACTTCCTCACAGAACCATCACAACCGATTGTCTTCCAACTATTTAGATTCGGCTCCTCCTATTGGTCCACGAGACTCCACATAGGATGTTCAAACTGTCAACATAATTTGCACTGTGTTGGCATCTCGGTGAGACACTAATAGTGTCTCGCCAATGCCACATAACCTTCATATCGATGTTGCCAAGAGTCACTGTTATCGCCAAAACGTCATATCAAGCTTTCATGTGTTACATCGAAGCACCAAGCAATCACCTAGACCTATTGCTTATGCCAGGAGATCATAGCGAGTCACCAAAGGTTATAGGGTGATCCCATAATAGTGGTTTATAATTTTTGGCCAAACTGGACACTGAAATTATTATTTTTAACTAAATTTTCACATTCGGGCACCTATAGAGGCTAAACTGTGAGGAATTTGAAGATGGTGCAAACTAGAGTCTCATCAAATTTTGTCTGTAGATTCTAAAAATATTTTTTTCAAAATTTTTGGAATCAAATTGTACTTCTTTTTCCATCTCCCACAAAAATAGATTTTTTTCAGAAAACAACATTTTAAAAAAGTGACACACACTGTATAACACATAACTTTTTTTCCATAAAGGATAAAATTCTAATTCTTTCAAATTTAGATTTGTAACTTTGATATCTAGTGTTTCCACTTGGTTAGATAGTTTTTTATTGAATGTTTTTTCCTTAATCAAGTTTCAAAGTCAAATGAATTACAATTTAGACACAACGCGACTGTATAACGCGTAACTTTTTTTGTATATGTCAAAATGTTATTTTTTTTTTTGTTGGATCAAGGAATTCAATATCTGGTGCACTCATATTTTCAATTTTTTTTTTTTATAATCTTATATTTTTCCATGTGAAGAACAAAGAAATTCATTTTCGATGAAAAACCTATGTTTAATAAAACTTAAAAAGAAAATACATAACAAAACAAAACATATTAAAATTATATTCATTGGATAGCTTGTTCTTAGGAATACCATAATCATTTGAAATAAATTTTAAATGAATCCATTTGATCCCCAAAATCTAAATCAAAAGTGATTTTTTATTAGCATTTTGATAGGTGTAAAGGAGACACATTTATAGGTATGGTTTAAAACTAGCGAGGTTCTATCCAAGGGGGTTTGATCTAAGGTGATTTGATCAAACCCTCTTCAATTGGAATCTTTAAAATGGAACTTTTTATGGCTTAAATCATTATATTTTCTAAAAATATGTGATTTTAGCTAAAATTCGTTCCTCTCAGGAATTGTAAACCACTATTATGATAACACCGTATACTGATGTCACAAGTGATATCGAGCTCCAAAGAATAGTCAACAAGACTTACATCTTTCGCCGAGAGAACATACCGAACTCCAAGACTTACCCCAAAGTGTTCATCCTTCGCCAAGAGTTATATCGAAGATCCCTTATCATCGGCGAGACTTACATTCTTTGCTAGGACTTCTTCCCGAGATCATTCAGGTTACCCTAATAGCCATAGGCTATCGGCAAGACATCCTTCAATCGCTAAGATGTTTCTCTGAAACCCTTCAGTTACACCGAACACCAAATAGTCAGCAAGACTTAACACTCTTTCCAAGACCTTTCCCTGATTTCTTTGAGTTACTCCAATGAATGTTTGGATGTGTCCCTGTTGGCGTGACCTTCACTATTTGCTAAGACTTCTCACCGAACCAACATAGGTTATCTTGAAGCCCGTAGTCGTCATGAGTCTCTCTGATTTACGATTGGATGGCTTGTCGGCCAAAGAACTCCACACTACAAGAGATCACCCTGAACACCATATGTCACAGCGATAGAAACATTCGGTGGGACAGAAGCTAGGTCACAACGACTTGTAGAAAAAATGATGTTACCAATCTGCTAGTCGACCAGACATGATAGATGTCATACTGACTTGGCTCCAATGGAGGTTTCAACTTGTGATGTTTGAGGCACATATTTCCAACAATCTCCCACTTGACGATGATCACACAGGTACCTCCAGAGCACAACATAACTTACTGAAAATCATGGGCACTAAGGCCCATCGAACTGACACACCACTTGAACTTGTCTTTGCTCACTGGCTTCATCAATGAATTTGCAACATTCTCCAGAGTATCAACCTTTTCCAAACTGACCTTTCCATCCTCCACCATATCTCGTACAAAGTGGTACTGTATGTCTATATGTTTTGTCCTGGCATGGAAAGTAGGGTTCTTTGCCAGACAAATTGCACTCTGACTGTCACAAAAAATGGTTATTTCCCCTGCATCAAAACCAATGTTAGAACAAAAACGTTTCAACCAAACTACTTCTTTACAAGCTAGAGTAGCTACCATGTATTTAGCCTCCGTAGTGGACAAAGCGACTACAACCTACCGCTTACTCATCCAACTCACTGCACCACCATTCAACATGAAAATGTATCCACTGGTGGACCTCCTACTGTCAATGTCCACTGCTCAATCAGAATCTACATATCCATGAATGTTGAGAGTCCTCTATGATTCAACCGAATTCCCATGGTAACACAAAGCAAAATCTGAAGTGCCCTTCAAATATTTGAAAACTCTTTTCACAACATCCCAATGTGTTCTTCCTGGATTAGCCATAAATTGACTAAGAACTCCCACTGCTTGGGAAATGTCTGGCCTTGTACAGACCATTGCATACATAAGGCTGCCTACTGCACTAGCATAGAGTACACTGGTAATGTCCTCCATATTAGTAGGAGATTTTCAACAGTCCTCAACAGATAGTTTCATTCATTGGAAGACTGGAACCACTAGCTATTTGCAATCATTCATACAAAATCTCTCAAGAACAGTCCTGACATACTTACTCTGACTGAGCCATAGTTTTCTATCCTTCCTATCCTTGGTTATCTCCATCCCCAGAATATACCTTACTACACCAAGATCTTTCATTTCGAACTTAGCAAACAACTGAGACTTAAGATCATAAATCATTAGCTTACTATTTCCTATGAACAACATATCATCAACATAGAGAGCAATAACAAGTACTCGATCACTTTTAGCTTTATAATATATGTAGTGATCAGATTTTGATCTCACAAATCCCAAAGCCAATACAAAAATATCAAAATTTCTGATATCACATTCTAGGTGACTGCTTTAACTCATACGAAGACTTCTTTAATTTGCATACAAATTTTTCTTTACCTTTTTCAACAAAGTGCTTAGGCTAGGACATATAGATTTCTTCTTCAAGATCACCATGAAGAAATGCTATCTTCACATCCATCTATTCGACCTCTAAGTCATATGCTGCTGCAAGTGACAAAAGAAATCTGATAGATGTCAGTTTTGCTATAGGAGAAAATATTTCCCCATAATCAATTCCTTTGACTTGGGAATAACCCTTTGCAACCGGTCTTGCCTTGTATTTTTCTACATTGCCATCTAGACCAATTTTCTTCTTAAATACCCATTTACAACCAACAACCTTTCTGCCTTTAGGCAAGGGCACGAGACTCTAGGTTTCATTCTTTTCTAATGATGCCATCTCTTCATTCATGGATTCCAACCAAGAGTTTGAATCAGACATTTTAAACGCCTCCTTTACAGTCCTAGGCTCATCAGTGCTAGAAATTAAAGCATAGGCACAAGTAGAATCAATCAATGAGAACCGATACCTATATGGTTGTTTTCTTTCATGGGTTGACCTCCTCACTTGCTGAGGCTAAGGTTCTTCTTCTTTCAAACTTTCAGAACTACTCGAGCTCTCCTTAGTTTCAGGTACATTTTGAATTTCCAATTCATCTTTCTCTGGTGTAGGAGGAATTAATGCTACATCCTTATTATTTTCTAACTTTGTCTCTGACTGTAGATCCAAAGTGGAAGGTTTCAGTTCATGAAAGATTACACTTCTAATGTATACAATCTTTTCTGTATCAGGATTCCAAAGCTTGTATCCTTTTATGACAACACTATAGCCAATAAAAATACATTTGACAACCTTGTTCTCCAATTTAGATTTTTTCACATCCAACACATGAGCATATGCCTCATAGCCAAAAACACAAACATGTCTAAGAGAGGGCTTCTTACCAGACCATGCTTCCAAAGGTGTTTTCTCAACAAGAGCAGAATTTGGAGAATGATTAATTAGATAACATGCAGTAGATACAGCCTTAGCCCAAAACTTCTCCTCCAAGCCAGCACTACTAAGCATACTTTGTGCTCTCTCCATCACTATCCTATTGAACCTTTCTACAACTCCATTTTGTTGTGGAGTATAAGGTGTAGTCTCGTGTCTTTTAATTCCATGGTCTTTACAGTATCTTTCAAATTCTTTATAACAAAATTCATCGCCATTATCAGTCCTTAAGCATTTTATTTTTCTACTAGTTTGATTTTTAACAAGGTTCTTAAATTCCTTAAATTGACTGAATACTTCTGATTTACTTTTCAGAAAATATACAAATGCTCTTCTTGAGTAATCATCAATGAACGACACGTAGTATCTTAACTTAGACAAAGAAGGAACATCCACTGGACCAAACACATCCAAATGAATATAATCTAGCAAACCAAAAGATTTATGAGGACTAGAATAAAAAAAACACGGTGCTGCTTTCCATATATACAGTTTTCATAGAATTCAAATTCATGATTACAATCTTCAAGCCTCTCAACCAGGTTTTTATTCTTCAAGGTTTTTAAACCTTTTTATCCTATGTGGCCTAACCTATGATGCCAAAGCATAGTCTTCTCTACAGGAAGTTTTACTTCCATAGAGTTTACATAATTAGGGATATTTCCCTCTTTACCTCCATGAGCAACTTTTAGTTACTTTCCAGAGACACTGTTACATTGAACAGCCTATGCATCTAGCTTGTACAATTCGAGCACCTTTAGCCAGCACCATTGAACCTCTAGTCATCTTGTAGCCATTTGCAGAGAATGTAACTTGTACTCCAATATAATTTAACAAACTTAAAGAAAATAAGTTTCGAGCCAAACCTGGTATATGCATTACATTATTAATTCCCTTCACTCTACCATCGGGGAATTATATTCTGACTCTTCCACGACCAAAAATCTCTAAAGTTGAATCACTTGCCAAGTACACCTTTCCACCATTGTATTCTTCATACTTCATGAACCACTCTCTATGAGATGTCATATGAAAAGATGGTCCATAATCAATCAGCCAGACATCATCTAATGCCTGTGTAGCCAAGGCTGCAATGAAGGCGTCACCATCACTATGAGAAGAACTATTATCAGAAGAGCCCTTCTTCTTCTTTTTCTCCTCTTTACAATCCTTTTGGACATGACTAGGTTGCCCACAGTTCCAACACTTCACCTTGGACTTCTTGCCAGGAGACTTTGATCTCCCCCCTGATTTTGATTTGGACTTCTTGTCCTTCTTCTTTCCTTTCTCTTTTGGTCTTCCTTTGATAGCAAGAGCTTCCTTCGCCATCTCAGAAGATTTCCTTCTCATCTCTTCTGACAACAAAGATGCAACAACATCTTCCATCTTGAGATTTGATGTTGTACTCCCAATAGCCATCACCAGATGATCCCATGAGTCTAGAAAAGAACACAACAATAGCATACAATGATCCTCTTCTTCAATTTTTACACCAACAGATGTCAATTGAGCAATCAACATATTAAATGCATTCAAATGATCAGCCACAAACCCTCCTTCCTGCATTCTCAAAGAAAATAAATTTTTCCTCAGGAACAGTTTATTCATCAAGGACTTCCCCTGATAAATAGACGCCAGTCTCTTCCACAAAGAAGATGCAGTCTTCTCTTTATGCACATTCAGAAGCACCGAGTCTACCAAACAAAGCATTATTAGCCCCTTAGACTTTCTATCTGCAAGGTCCCAATCTTCTTGCTTCATGCCTGTAGGTTTCATTCTAGCCACAACAATCCAAAGATCACGATCCACTAAAAGGTCCTCCATCTTGAGTTTCCACAACTCAAAGTTACTACTGTTGAACTTCTCTATTTCAAACTTTCCAGATGTGCTAGCCATCTCAACCTGTAAGAAGAAATAAAAAACTCTACAAGACTCCCTCTGAAATAGAATTGACACAAAAAACCCAACGTACCCACAAGGATAACACAACTGGCTAGGCTCTGATACCACTTGTAAGGAAAATTAGATGCGGAAACAATTCTCCTAATGTCAATACCTCAAAGAAGAATGTAGATATACCTTTAATTTTTCAATTACAGTCCAATTAAGATGCACTATGAAGTAAATATCAGAAATAGAGTATTTAACAATCACACATGAACACCAAATATACGTGGGAAAACCCTTACGGGAGAAAAAACCACCACATCAAGAGAAGTCACTTTGTATTATAGTAATAAAGATTACATACAAGTTTCAGACTTATCTTTCTGATGTCTGTTTACAAGAGCATTCACCATGAACAATCTTCGAACAAAAACTTTTCAAGTTACAACCTTTAAAGATTAGATTTCATCCACTAATACAATCACTCAACAATTCGTTGATCAAACCATCGAACCAACCAATAGATCACAATCTACAATCACCAAGTATATCCATGGAATTCCCTGTCTGTCGAACTTCCTCATAGAACCATCACAACCGATTGTCTTCCAACTATTTAGATTCGGCTCCTCCTATTGGTCCACAAGACTCCACATAGGATGGTCAAACTGTCAATAGAATTCGCACTATGTTGGCATCTCAGTGAGACACTAACAGTGTCTCGCCAATGCCACATAACCTTCATATTGATGTCGCCAAGAGTCACTGTTATCACCAAGACATCCTATCAAGCTTTCATGTGTTACACCAAAGCACCAAGCAGTCACCCAGACCTATTGCTTTCGCTAGGAGATCATAGCAAGTGACCAAAGGTTATACCAAAGTCACAAGTCATATCGAGCTCCAAAGAATAGTCGGCAAGACTTACTTCTTTTGTCGAGAGAACATACCAAACTCCAAGACTTACCCCAAAGTGTTCATCTGTCGCCAAGAGTTATATCGAAGATCCCTTATCATCGGCGAGACTTACATTCTTTGCTGGGACTTCTTCTTGAGATCATTCGAGTTACCTCGTTAGCCATAGGCTATCGGCAAGACATCCTTCAGTCTCTAAGACATTTCTCTGAAACCCTTCCAGTTACATCAAACATCGCATGGTCAACAAGACTTAACACTCTCGCCAAGACCTTTCCCCGATCACTTTGAGTTACTCCGATGAATGTTTGGATGTGTCCCCATTGGTGTGACCTTCACTGTTCACTAAGACTTCTCACTGAACAAACATAGGTTATCCCGAAGCTCGTAGTCGTCATGAGTCTCTCTGATTTACGATTGAATGGCCTGTCGGCCAAAGAACTCCATGCGGCAAGAGATCACCTCGAACACCATATGTTAGAGCAATAGAAACATTTGATGAGATAGAAGCTAGGTCACAGTGACCTATACAAAACATGATGTTACCAATCTGCTAGTCAGCCAGACATGATAGATGTCATAGGGTGATCCCACAATAACGGGTTACAGTTTTTCGCCAAACTTGACATTAAAATTAGGATTTTTCACCAGACATTCACATTCTTACACCTATAGTAGCTAAAACATTAAGGTTTTGAAGATGAATCAAACTAGTTATTTGTTAGATATTTTGTGTAGATTCTAATTATATTTTCTTTAAAAAAATAAAAAATAAATTGTGAATCATTTTATGTAACTTTTAATTGCTTATTTTTTCTACTAATCAACATTTTTAAAAATTGATGTTTACTTTGGCTCATGTAACTTTTTTTATAGATAGGATACAATTCTAATTTTTAAAATACAAATTTTTCACACCAATATCTAGGGAATGGATATTTTTTCATAATTTTTTGTTACATTTTTTTTTTGAATTAATTTTCTAAGTCAGCATAATTATAATTTGGACAGAGGTGTACTTCTGCTCGCATAACTTTTTTTGTATTCATTTTAATTAACTTATTCTTTTTTTGTTGGAATAAGGACATCAATACCTAGTGGACATACATTTTTTAGAATTTTTTTTCTCTATTTTTCTATTTTTTTGTATGTGTGAAATAAAGAACTTGATGTTCATTGAAAATCCTACATTCACAAGAAATAGAAAATAAATATAATAATCAAATTAAACATATTTAAATTATACTTTTTGGGAAGCTTATAATAAGGGCTGCAAGTTTACAAAACATAAATTTTAAATGAATTCATTTGATCACCCAAAAGTTAAATCAAAAGTGGTTTTTTATCAGTATTTTGATAAGTGTAGAGGAGACTCAATTATAGGTATGGTTTAAATCTAACAAGGTTCTATCCAAGGGAGTTTGATATAAGGGGGTTTGATCAATCCCTATTTAATTAAAATAATTTAAATGGAAACTTTAAAGTCATAAATCATTGTATTTTCTAAAAATATGTGATTTCAGGCAAAAATCAGGATGTCCCAAAAAGTGTAACCCATTATTGTGGCAGCACCCCATACCAACTTAGCTCCAATGGATGTTTCAGCCTATGATATTTGAGGCACATATTTGCAACATCCCTCTCTCAAGTATCTTTCTCTCACTCACTAACTCCCTCTATCTCCTACCCTTAACCCTAAAACCATCTACCCTAAACACTCTACCCTTAAACCCTCTCCTCTCTACCCTTAACACTCTACCATCTACCCTCTACCCTTAACCCTTAAACCCTTAAACCATATACCCTCTATCTCTCTTCCACTCCCTCCCCCCCTCTCTCAATTCTCTCACTCCTACCACCTCTCCCTCTCTCAAGTCTCTCTCTCTCTCACTCACTAACTCCCTCTATTTCTCTCCCCTCTACCCTCCATCTTGCTCCCAATCCTCTACCATCTATCTCTCTCTCTCTTACTCCCTCTATCTCTCTCCCCTCTAGCATTAACCCTATATACTAAACCCTTAACCCAAATACTGTAAAACCTTAAACCCTCTGCCCTAGCTTGCCAATTTAGTGAAATCAAAAATATAGTGGCCTATTTGAAAAAATGGGTCCAAGAAATAGGGTCTCCTGCTGATGTAAATCACCAGGAGACCCCATTTCTTAGACCCAAATTTTCAAACAAGCCAAGTTAGGTTGCCAATTTCACCAAATTGGAAAGCTAGTGGGCCCACTAACTTTCCAATTTGGTGAAATTGGCAATGCAGTGGCCTATTTGAAAAAATGGGTCTAAGAAATGGGGTCTCCTAGTGATGTAAATAATTGGGAGACCCCATTTCTTGAACCCATTTTTTCAAACATGCCAAGTTAAACCCTCAACCTTAAACCCTAATCCATCAACCCTATACCCTCAACCCAATACCCTTAACCGTCAATCCTATAGGTCCTTAACCTTATACCCTTAATTCTCAACCCTAAACCCTTAACATTAAACCCATGTAAAATCTCTACCCTAATCCATCAACCCTCAACTCTTAATCCCTCAACCCTTAAACTCTCAACCCTCTACCATCTACCCTCAACCCTCAACCCCTATATACCCTCTACCCTATACATTGGATCCTCAACTCTAATTCCTCAACCCTATACCCTCAAACCTCTACCCTCAACATTAAACCATCAACCCTCAACGTTAAAACATCAACCATCAACCCTTAAACCTTAAACCCTTAAACCTTAAACCCTTAAACCCTCTACCCTCTACCCTGTACATTAAACCCTCAACCCTCAATTCTCAACCCTCAACCCGTAATCCCTCAAACCTTAAACCCTAAACTCTCAACCCCTATACACTCTACCCACTACATTGGACCCTCAAACCTAATCCTTCAGCCATATACCCTCAAACCTATAACCTAAACCCTCTACCCTCAACCCTTAACTCTCAACCCTAAACCCTTAAACCTTCTACCCTCTACCCTCAGCCCTATACCCTAAACCATCAACCTTATAGGTCCTCAACCCTATACCCTCAATTCTCAACCCTCTACCCTATACATTGGATCCTCAACCCTAATATATCCCTATCCTTCCCTCCTGTTCTCTTCTCTCTATCTTGCTTCTCCCTCCATCTCTCCTTCCATTCATCCCTCCCTCTCTACCCTAATCCCTCAACCCTATACCCTCAACCCTTAAAACCTTAAACACTCAACCCTAAACCCTGAACCTTGAACCCTGAACCCTTAAACTCTCTACTCTCTACCCTCAAAATCTCTACTCTCTACCCTCTACCCTCTAACCTCAACCCTTAAACCCTCAAACCCAAGTAAAATCTCTACCCTAGTCCCTCAACCCTCAACCCTTTAAACCTCAACCCTCAACCCTCTACCCTCTACTCTTAATCCTTAAACCCTAATCCCTTAACCCCTATACCCTATACCCTATACATTGGACCCTCAACCCTAATCCCTCAACCATATACCCTTAACCCTCTACCCTCAACCTTAAACCCTCAACCCTCAACCCTTAAGCCCTAGAACCCTGAACCCTCTACCCTCTACCCTCTACCCTCTACCCTATACATTAAACCCTCAACCCTTAAACCCTAAACCCTCAACCCCTATATGCTCTACCTCATGCATTGGACCCTCAACCCTAATCCTTCAACCATATACCATCAAACCTATACCCTAAACCCTCTACCCTCAACAATTAACCCTCAACCCTAAACCCTTAAACCTTCTACCCTCTACCCTCAACCCAATACACTCTACCCTCAACCCTAATCCCTCAACCCTATACCCTCAACCCAATACCCTAAACCATCAACCCTATAGGTCCTCTACCATAATCCCTCAACCCTATACCCTCAACCCCTATCAATTTCTCTTTATCTATACATCTCACCTCTCTCTCCCTACCTTTGTCCTACCCTCTCTAATTGTATCTATCTACCCTCTTCCTCTTTCTATGTACCTCTCGCTCAATCAATCCCAACCACACTCTCGCTCCCTCTATCTATCTCTCTCTATCTCCCTCCCATTGCCTCTCGATCACTCCCTCTCTCTCCCACTACCTATCTCTCTCCCTATCTCTTAGGTCTCTCCCTCCCAAGCCCTCTCTCTCAGGTCTCTCCCTCTGGCACCCTACCTAGGTATCTCTCTCTCTCTCTCTCTCTCTCTCTCTCTCTCTCCTCTCTCTATCCCTCCACCCTACCTAGATAAGTTCCTCTCATTCCACCCCCTCTCTCTCAGGTTACTCCCTCCCACATGATTTCCCTCTCGTAGGTCTCTCACTCTCACACTCTGTCTCTCTCAGTCCCTCTCTCTCCCACTCCCTCTCATTACCTATCTCTCAAGTCTCTCCCTCTGGCACCATACCTACATAACTCTATGTTTCTCTTCCCCCCTCTCTCTCCCTCTATCCCTCCCACCCTACCTAGCAAAGACCCTCTCACTACAATCCCTTCTCTCCCACTCCCTCTCTCAATACTCTCTCTCTTAGGTCTTTCCCTCCCTCTCTCCCTCCCACCCTACCTAGACAACTCTCTTTCTCTCTTAAAATTATCCCTCCCTCTAAAGACATATATAAATACATACATACTTACATACATACAAGTATAATACATATGTACAAATAATCCTACATATATAAAAGCATACATGTTCATATGTACATACACTCATAAATACATACATACATATTGGCATACATACATACATGCATTGATACATACATACAAGCATACACACATACATACAAGCATGCATGCATACATACATACATGAAATACAATCATACATGTACATACAAACACACAAATATATTCAATAGAGTAGCATTTAAGATAAAGAAAGACATAACATGAGCATGTTATAGCACACTCATGTTATGTATTGCTAGATATGTCCTACACAAACACAAAAAACTATGTCAAAATTAAGATATAATGCGAGCACATTATAACACACTCATGTTATATCTTGCTTTTGGAATCCACAAGCCTTAGGCTTGGTATTTTCCTTGGAATACCAACCCAAAGGATTGGAGGACCTTCCCAATGACCAGAGATGTGTTTTTGTAAATTCTATAATATTTCACATAATTAGGTTCGTGCTCACCATCAGGATTGCATGTGTTTCAATGTTGAACAAATCAAACACTTGGGTAATGTTAGGCTCTCTCATAGCTATCTAACGATGTAATTTTTTTTTACTTTTTGACAATGTAAGCCTTTGATCTATAATTTCTTTTGTTTGTGTCTCATTTTTGGTAAAAAGCAGTGTTTGGTTGTTTTTTGTTATAAATTAACCGTTCATCAAAATTTCAAATAAATTACAATTTTAGAAACTAGATTTCATTCTACAAATTTTAATCAAAAAATTCAATTAGTTTCCAAAATTTGTAGGGGTAGCACAACCAAAATTCTATTTTTCAGGAAGTGTCCACTTTGAAAATTAGTAAAAAATCAAATATTCATTAAAAAATTATCAGAAAAATCATGCATCAACTACATACTATTAGAAAATTTCTCACCAAAGTGATTTTAAAAATACTAAAAAAAGTTCACCATGCTACGTTCCCAAAAAAGTTACTATGTTATGTTTTTCTAACAAAAACAACACCAATTTCTATGGGTCCCTCTTTTGAACCCCTTAAACTCAACTATTTTCAAAATAAATTAGTAGTTTAGAAAGTAGACTCAGATCACTATGATCTTTATTTTTGTTGCATCTCAAATTTTTGAGTGTAACTATCCTCAATTTCACATCCAAAGTCAGTATTTCCTGATTTCAAAAAAAAAGTGGCCACTTAAGCCCCCTTTTTGCCCCCCCATCTTTTTGCAGTTACCTAGTATTACGTTCTCTAATAGGGGGTAATGTAAGGATGTTTTTGTTAGTAAGCTGCAACATGATATTGTGAAGGGTATTGGGTAAAGGAGTGAATTCTCTCTCCCTATCTCTAAAAGGAATTGTTGTTTTTATAGCAGCCACTTGATTGTTGTTTTGTTGACTTGTCTGAGGAGGATTTAATTGTAGAAATCCCTTATTTTGTTTCTTGAATGGTTGATATTTGTTTTGAATTATGGATTCTTACTTTTTAGGACAACTATGGGGATTTTTCACATCACGACTACTAGTCGTGTTTTGATGGTCATGAAGGGTTGTACATAACTGTGTGAAGAATGGAAACCTCAAAATTTCAAGTTTTCATTAGAGTTTATCTTGTAAGTTGGAAATGAAAATTAGTTGAAGGTTGACATTAGGAATCTTAATGTTCACTTGTGAATAAAGTGTTTGATATCTTCCCATGAAATCAGTCACTTTTTCATCCTCTTTTTGCTTGCATGCCATTAAATCAACAAGGGTCATCTTGGGACCTGTGTCACCAAAAAAATGTATAGTTGACATTTTTATGCTCACTTGAGTCTCTCTTATGGACTTTGGCTTGATTTTACCTATATTTTATGTTGTAATGTGACCAAAACATTCACATTAGGTCTTGGACCCTTTTGAATCATTAATACTTCTAGGATGTCTTGTAAAGGTGTTGTGAACTGTTGTAACTCATTTCTACACTTTTCTAGACTCTTCTTATCATAATTCACGTAAATAACTCCTTTTTATCACTTACCAAGTCTTGTTTCAAAGTGTTGTAACCCACTTTCATGGATTTCTAGACTTGTCATCACTAATTTAACCCTTTCTCATGTTTAAATGACCCTTTAATACACTTCCTGGCCCCCCTTAAGTGTGTTTTTGAGAATATTTCTATTAGACAACATTTAATTCCCCGTAATTCATGACACCCACTTAATTTTCTTAAGTGGAACTAAGTCACCAATAGGGGTGACTTAGTCCTTTTTGGCAGGATTTCATTCTCTAACCCTTGAGGCCAGCCTATGATGTGCTATTTTTAGGAAATTTAGTAAAATAAAATATAAATAAGGGTTTTTCCCCTAATTTTTCATCTCCTACAATCTCTTGCACTCATTAAGCATTCAATCTTTCAAGTATTCAAGCAATTTAGGCATAATCAAGTCATCCATTGGAGCACTTCATTGCATATCTTCAAATTTCTACATCAAGGGTTTGGTAAGTTTATGACATTGCATGTTGTTTATTTATAATTCTCTTTCCATTTCATTTCATTTCATAGGGTTTGATTACCAAAGTGAGGTTTGACCAAGGCAAACCCCTATACTCTAACCCTTAACCATTTTCCCTCTTTGCATGTGTGTTTGCAAACTTTGTAGGAATATTTTTCAAAGAAATTGTTGTTGAAAGGTGTTCAATAAGTGATTAAATCTATTCAAGTCATCAAAGACCAAATTCAAGCTTGGAGACTCTTTTTATCCCGTTTTCTATAGAATCAAGTGTGGACACCTATCAGAAAAGCAAGTGCAGACCTGAAGCTATAGGATCCTGTCCCTAGATTCCTAAAATTTGTAGGTGGAATAAGTCACCATCCTTGGTAGATTAGTCCCATTTCTAGGCCTAAAAAGTGGTTTCTACATTTCAAGATATCCATTTGCTAGATTCATGTTCTAGCAAGTTTTCCTCGAAACTGGGGCTAAGTCGCTAAGTCTAACATAACTGTCCCAGTCAACATTTTCAGTAAAATCTTTATGATTCCAGAATATTTCTACATCTAATTTGAGATTCCAGGTACAGTGTCCAACATTTTTTATTTATTTCATCATTTACTTGCATTTTTAGGTGTTTTTGCATATCATAGTGTGTTTTCCAGCACTTTGCATTTCTTAGGTTTAGCATCATTAAATCATTTTCTTTCCAAATTAGTGCATTAGTACATCATAATTAGATATATTACATCTCATTTACATTAATATTGAGAGTATACATTCGCATTTTGGACCCCATTACTTTCTCCTTTTAGGTGCAAAACCCTAAAAGGAGCTTAAAGCAATTGGGTTATCCAAAATCATTGTCCACATTTTGGTGAACCTCACTTTTTGAACATATTTACTTTTGATTTTTAGTGCATCCTAGGTTTCATTTGCATTGCATTAGTTATTGCATTGTTCAAATTGCATTAGTGAAAATCTCAAATAGCTTGCATTTTTGCATCATTTTTACATTGAAAACAACAAAAATTTTGGATTTTCATATTGTAGTTGTATCCGTGCATCCGAAAGACATAAAATTACACATTCAAAAATTCTGAAAAATCTTAAAAAATCATCACTAGGACTAAATTGCCACACTGGGCAACTTAGTCCTTCTGCATATTTTGCACTATAATTTCTGGCATTTTCTGGGAATTTTTTGTCTTTCTATTTGCTATCACTGCCTTCTATCATACTTTCCAAATTTTTTGTTTTATTCTCTTTCTAGCATATTAGTTTACTTTCACTCATTATCATCATGGATTTTTGCTTCAGTAAGTATTTGGCATCATTGAAATCCTTAGTTGACATGCCCAACTATGCCTTTCGCTATGATCCTAATGACCTTGAGCTTCCTCATGCTCCTTCAACTCCTCATGATTGTCCTCCTCGTGATGCTAAAATCATAGGAGAAGATGATTCTAGCATGAATGAGTTCTCTAATGAATGCCTTAACAACCTTGAAGCCAATAAAACATTTTATCCATCCATGAAATCTCAAGACCTTCCTACTGTATCTCCTCCTGATATGTTTGGATTCCTACATCTTGAAACCAATGAAGGACCTAAGTTCCCTCCTATAGGAGGACCTAGTTCTTCTTCACAAGCAATTCCAAAACCATCCTATGATAACAAAGTCACTAATACCCCTATCAACCTTGAGGAAACTTATGGTAAAGGGTTTATTATTCTAAATAAACAAGGATGTGACATAACCACTGAACATGAAATCCATCAAATTTTTGAGAAAGTCACTACTAAAGAAAACAAAAAAGGGATAGGCTATCAAGCCCCTCCTGACTTGAACATCCTTCTTCCTCGTGAAAAACCCTTCAATGATACTAATGATAAGGATACCAGGATCCCCATGGGTCCTCTTCCTCCTTCTATTCATGAAAAGGGTGAATCTAGTAAACGTAAACAACCTTACAAGCTGAAAAACCTAAAGTTTCCTCTCCATCCACCACCTAAATGTGAAAGGTAACTGCAAAATATTTTAAATAGAGGCCTTATAATTTTACCAGCTTCGAACATGTTTCTCATTCGTCCTAAATATTCTAACATCCCATATTGTAAATACCATAATGTTCTTGGACACCGTAGTGAAGAATATTATACATTAAAGGAAATACCGAATAAGTATCACTTTGATGACACCAACTACTATCCCATCAATCCATAGTACACTTTCCATTTCTTCACATGAACTAGTTGTACCACCTTCCATTCTTAGTATTGCATGTCCTTTCCCATCAACTACCTTGGCTCACACTTTCCGTACACTTAGTGGGGGAAAGAAGTTGTTAGCCTTGTCCTAGAGATGCACTTGTCTTTGTCCCCTAGCTATGTTGTTCACCTTCTGCTTGGGAGGTGGATTCCTTGTTTGATGCATGACTTACATTTGCATTGATAGTCCTTTTTCCTTTCTTTGATTGTGTGTGTGTATCGTGTTCCCTTGTGACATGATGTTTGATGTTATCTCTCTTTGTGCACTTCCTCTATTTGTAGCTACATTCTTCTATATGTCATACATCACTTGAATGCTTTTTCTCTTTGATTTTGTGTTTTCCTTTTGGGGATGATCCAAAGTGTTGAGACACCCTATGTCTCTTCCATGTTGATCCAAAAGGTCTTTTTACTTTCTTTTTCACTTTTTTGTTTTGTGTTTTCCTTTTGGGGATGATGAAAAGCATTGAGATGCCCTATGTCTCTTCCATGTTGACCCAAAAGGTCCTTTTACTTTCTTTTTCACCTTTTTGTTTTGTGTTTTCCTTTTGGGGACAATGCAAAGCATTGAGATACCCAATGTCTCTTCCATGTTGACCCAAAAGCTCCTTTTGCCTTTTTTTTCTCTTTTCTTTTCTTGTGTTTTGCTTTTGGGGATGATGTAAGGCATTGAGACCGAAATGTCTCCTTCATGTTGACCCAAAAGTCTTTATTTTTCATTTCGCCTTTCACTTTTTCACTTTTTTTTTGTGTTTTCCTTTTGGGGATGATGCAAAGCATTGAGACACCCTATGTCTCTTCCATGTTGACCCAAAAGGGTTATTTTTCTTTTGTTTTCACTCTCTATGTGTCATTCTTCTCATTTTATGTACTTGGGGAATGATGATAGTTCTGAACTCTTTAATAAAAACATTGCAGCAATGAACATACTAACCCCAAATTCATAGATCCCTTATGTGTTTGGTGTTTTCATTTTAGGGGCAACCCTCTTTTCTTTTTCTTTTCCTTGACATGATGCAGCCTTACTCAGAAACACATGACTTGGCATAGGGGCTTTCCAAGTTGGATCTCATGTCTTGTTTTCTTTTTACATTTTTCATTTGCTACTGTACAGTAATTGCTCATAGAACGATGTGTAGCAATTCCTTTAAAGTGGGGGCATACATTGGAATTATCATTTTGTATTTTTTTCTTTTTCATGGTTCTTAGTGTAGTCGTGTTACTTCATATGATGCATTTGTCACTTTGTGGATGACATTGGGTGTGATGTGGGTAAGTGCACCAAGATGGTTCCCAAAAAGGGGCCTTAAGTGGCCACTTTTTTTTTCTTCTAAAATCAGGAAATGCTGACCTTGGACATGAAATTGAGGATAGTTACACTCAAAATGTTGAGATGGAACAAAAACAAGGATTGAAGTGCTTCGATTCTACTTTCTAAACTACTAATTTATTTTGAAAATGGTTGAGATTATGAGGTTCAAAAGAGGGATGTACACAAATTGGTGTTGTTTTTGTCAGAAAAACATAACATAGCAACTCTTGTATGACCTGAGCACGATGAATTTTTTCGTAGTATTTTAAAAATTGCTATAGTTAGAAGTTAGCTAGCAACATCTAGTTGATGCACAATTTTTCTGATAAATTTTTAATGAATATTTAATTTTTTCCTAATTTTCTAAGTGGGAACTTCCTGAAAAGCAGAATTTTGGCCGTGCTCCCCCTACAAATTTTGGAAAATAATTGATTTTCTTTTCTTTTTTTTTAATTTTTTAGAAGGGAGTCTAGTTTCTAAAAATGCAATTTATTTGAAATTTTGATGAATGGTTAATTTATAACAAAAAAAATAGCAAACACTGCTTTTTGGAAAAAAATGGACATACAAACAAAAGAAATTATGGATGAAAGGCTTAACATTATCAAAAAGTGAAAAAAATTACATCCATGGATAGCTAAGAGAGAACCTAACATTACCCATGTTTTTAGTTTTGTCAATATTGAACTAGATGCAATCTTGATGGTGAGCACAAACTCGATTATGTGAAAAATTATAGAATTTGAAAAAACATGTCTCTGTCCTTGTTGGAAATTCCCTCCAAGCCTTTGGGTTCGTATTCCAAGGAAAATAATTTCACTTTTTTCTTTGTTTTTAATGCGAAATAACGTGAGCACATTTTTTAAAACTTTTTTCAAAAATGGCCAGAAAATTGGTACCCAACTTCATGCACCCACCCATGTCCTTCATAAGCGTAATCTATCTTAGCATATTACATTCCTCTTGGTGGCCTGATGCGAGACACTGCATCCCCTAAGGTGTAAATTTTCTATTCTTTGATTGGTACTCTCTTGGATACATTAGACACAATGTTCCCTAAATTATAGATCTTGCATGATCTAAACAAGACTCATTTGAACATTTCTTTTGTATGTTGCATTTTGCATTTACATGGCCACCTTGCATAACACAACTTGCATGTCTGGGGTACCATTGCATTTGTTCATGAGCTCTAAGTATACAAAGCTTTTCTTATCTCATGAAGCACGAACTGATACTATCTTTGTGGTGCCTTATTAAAGTTATCAGGAAGTATAACTTTGATATGGTTGAGTGGGAAGCCCATTTCGTGACACAAATTTCCCCATAGCTCTCACCCCATAGACAACCAATAGTTTCTTGCCCTAGAGTGAGTATGTTGTGGATTTATCACCCCAAAGACAACTAGAAGTTCCATGGCCCCAGAGTGATTATACTTGGGTCTTTTGACTTGGCGGACAACCATAAGTTCTATTTCCCCATAGTGAGTACACATTTCTTTTTCCAAAAAAAATCCTAGATCTAATCCACAAGGAGTTGGATAGACGATCAAATATTTCTTTCTTCCTTTCTCATCATCATGTGTGTTCCTTTGTGCTTAGGTTTGGTTTTACATGGGATCTTAATCTTGGGGGCTTGATCATCCTCCTTGATTCTGGTTATCTCATCTTACCAGAATGTGTGCATTTGGATCCCTCTTGATGTGCATGTTAGGATACTTTAGCAAGAGTTTGAAGCAAGTTCATCCTCTCACTAAACTGTGGGCTTAATGTGAAACCAAAAAATGTATAGTTGAAATTTTTATGCTCACTTGAGTGTCTCTTATGGACTTTGGCTTGATTTTACCTAGATTTAATGCTATAATGTGACCAACTCATTCACATTAGGTCTTGGACCCTTGTGAATCAATAAGACTTCTAGGATGTATTGTAAAGGTGTTGTGAACTATTGTAACTTATTTCTACACTTTTCTAGACTCTTCTTATCATAATTAACCTAAATAACTCCTTTTTTATCACTTACCAAGTCTTATTTCAAAGTGTTGTAAAGCGTTGTAAAGTTTTGTAACTCACTTTCATGCTTTTCTAGACTTTTCATCACTAATTTAACCCTTTCTCATGTTTAAATGACCCTTTAATACACTTTTCGGTCCCCCCTTAAGTGTGTTTTTGAGAATATTCCTGGTAGACAACATTTAATGCTCCATAATTCCTAACACCCACTTAATTTTCTTAAGTGGGACTAAGTTGCCAATAGGGGCAACTTAGTCCTTTCTGGCACAAAAATCAAAATTATTTCAAAATTATGGTGGGATTTCATTCTCTAACCCTTGAGGTTGGCCTGTGATGTGTTATTTTTAGGAAATTTAGTAAAATCAAGTACAAATAATGGTTTTTCCCCTAATTTTTCATCTCCTACAATCTCATAATCTCTTGCACTCATTAAGCGTTCAATCTTTCAATATTCAAGCAATTTAGGCATAATCTGAGTCATCCATTGGAGCACTTCATTGCATATATTTAGATTTCTACATCAAGGGTTTGGTAAGTTTATGACATTTCATGTTGTTTATTTATCATTCTCTTTCCATTTCATTTCAGTTCATAGGGTTTGATTATCAAAGTGAGGTTTGACCAAGGCAAACCCCTATACTCTAACCCTTAACCATATTTCCCTCTTTGCATGTGTGTTTGTAGACTTTATAGGTAGATTCTTCAAAGAAATTGGTGTTGAAAAGTGGAAAATAAGTCATTAAAGCTATTCAAGTCATCAAAGACCTAATTTAAGATTGGATACTCTTTTTTATCTCGTTTTCTATAGAATCAAGTGCAGACACCTATTAGAAAAGCAAGTGTAGACCTAAAGCTATAGGATCCGGTCCCTAGATTCCTAAAATTTGTAGGTGGACTAAGTCACCATCCTTGGCGAATTAGTCCCACTACCAAACCTAAAAAGTGGTTTTTGCATTTTTGGGTACCCATTTGGTAGATTCTTGTTCCAACAAGTTTTCCCCAAAACTAGGACTAAGTTTCCCAGCTTGGCGTAAGTGTCCTAGTTAGAACTTACAATCAAACCTTCGAGATTCCATAATCTTTCTACATTTGATTTCATATTCTATGTGCACCTCTCCAACGTTGTTCAATTATTTCATCATTTACTTGCATTTTTAGGTGTTTTCCAATAGTTTGTATTTCTTAGGTTTAGCATCATTAAACCATTTTATTTTCAGATCAATGCATTAGTACATCATAATTAGATACATTACATCTCATTTACATTAATCTTGAGTGTAGACATTCGCATTTTGGACTCCATTCCTTTCTCCTTTTAGGTGAAAAACCCTAGAAGGAGCTTAAAGCAGTTGGGTTATCGAAAGTCATTGTCCACATGACCTATGTGAATATGGAAGTGGTTGTAAAAGATATCAATGAGTTCATTGAATAAACCAATTGAATTGTTTAGTAAAGATGAAAACCACTCTAGAGCAGTATCCTTCAAAGCTCTAGGGAATAGCTTAGCCAACAATTTATGCTCAAAGATGAAATCACTACACAAGGCTGTGAAGGTAGAAACATGGCTTACAGGATCTCCTCTCATGCCATATTTCTCAAATTGAGGGATCTCTATACCTTGTGGCATTTGTGCTCTTAATATATCGAGGTAAAATAATGTAGACTTGATGTATTGCAAAGTTTGACCATTATTGTTCTATTGTAATGTTGCCACTTGTTGTTGATGGGGTATCATGGTTTGCAAAAGTGAGTTAATGAGAGGGTCATTTTGGTTATAAGGTTGAGGGGAATAAGGTAGTGTAGTGTATCTATGCAGAGGGCTAGTGAATTATAGGTTGGTGGAGTTGGATTGTTTCTGAAATATTGTATTTAAAGGCACAAAGGTGGAAGGAATTCTTTTTTGAATACCTAAGGAAGTGTATATAGTGCTAGTAGGTATGATTGTTGTGGTTGGTTGAATGGTAGTTGTGGGTTGAAAGGTTGTTGTGGGTTGGAATGTTGTTATGGGTTGGAATGTAGTTGTAGATTGGAATGTTGTTGTAGGTTGGAATGTTGTTGTAGGTTGTGTACTAGTGTATGTAGGGATGGACATTGCTATTGTGGAGGATGAAATTGGAATTCCATCTTGACTTTGAGTAGAACCCAAAGCTTGAGTGGCAGTGGTAATGGTACTTGGACAATACTGGTAACATGTTAAGGACATTGTTTGTAGGAGGTGAAGCCATAGGAAATGAAGTATGAAAACTATGAGCCATTGAGGGTTGATTCTCAATACTAACAAAAAGAGAGTTAGGAAACCCAAAATCCACCACAAGTGAGATATCATGGGATGACATGAGTCTCAAACTATGTCTTATAATAGTATTACAAATATGACACCAAGTTGTAAAGCTCATACAAGTTTTACAACCCCAGTGTGCCAACCCCAGTGTGCAAACAATAGAATGGTAAAGGGACAATGCAATAACCTAGAATGAAATAAAATTTTAAAAGTCTAAGCAATGCAATTTATTGATTACATAATGCAATGAAAATGAGATTTTTTGATGCAATTTTAAACTTTTAAAAATGCACTAAAATGAAGCAATTTAAGCTAAATGCAATGAAATTGATGAAACAACAAATCAGGAAATTGAAACACAAAGATAACAGCACCAAATATAAGCTAAAAACTGAGATTTTAATGTCCTAAAAATGTAGATTGGTAGCTAATAGGGACTCATTCGCCAGTAAGGGTGAATGGGTCCTAGTTAGGTCTTTTTGGGATGTTTCAGTGGATTTTAGAGTCAATTTTAATTCATTTTTAGATGTCAGAAGGTACAGATTAGACTTGATCAAGGAATTATTCACCACTAAAGGAAAATGGGTTCTTGTTTGGTATTTTTAAACTATTTTTTAATGATTTACAAGTTCTCAGATATATCTTTCAGTTCTAGGTTTGAAATAGTAAGCTTCATCTTTAGATTTTCCAAAAATTCAATGTAAAAATGTAATGAAAAGATGAAATGCAAATCCTAGTTTGAAATGCAATTGTATGAGATCTAAATTCAAGATGCAAAATGACTGAATTATTTTTGTAATTTTCAGATGTAGAGAGACGCAAAACAATGCAAATCTAAACCCCATATGATATGCAATATTTCAATGCAAAACAAGTGACCATAAATGAGATCGTAATGCAAATGTAAGATCTAACTTAAGATGCAATGAATACTCTAAAAATCAGAAAATTGCAATGTTGAATAAGTCGGGTTCACCACTAATGATTAGGGTGAAAAATAGGGTAGACCCAAATGCATGAACAAGAGGATTTATCACTTATTTTTCTAAAGCCCTAAACACTCAAATTATGTAAAATAAGATGCCAATAACAATAAAAAATGAAACCTAACTATTATAGAATCTATTGGGGGTGTTTTTAGAGCATAAAAAGTTGTGTACTTGGCCAGAAAGTTATTGTTTTTGAGCTACAAAGGACTCATTCGCCTTCAGTGGTGAATGGGTCCTTTTAGGGTTTCAAAAAATTGATTTCAGGATCCAATTCTATGATGTATGCACTCTTAAATTCCCTATTATCAGCTTCTAGAAGTATGCATTCAATTCTATAGAGCTCTTTCCATGACCTTGCACTTTGAATGACAACATTTTGCAACTTTGCAACTTTAACAATTTTGCTTGAAATCTTGCTCAACTTGATCTTCAACCTACAAATCTACAATCACACACTCAAGGGTAGAAAAAAATGTTATTTGTTAGTGAATGGGGGTTTTCCTCAGTCAAACCCCTTGTAGGTAATCAAACCAAGTGATGAAATAAAGGAATTGAAACATGATACATGAAGTATGTAAATGATGTCACCTAGGATGAAGTCTTGTGTATCAAATGTACAAACTAATATGTAGTGGCTATTAAGAATGTAGAACTTGGATGTGAGATGAGTCTTGTAAATGGATCCTCAATGCAACATTAACTTCTTATCTCAACACACATGAATGCATTAAACCCTTGACATGATGACAAGACTTTGAATTGCTGCAATAAACACTTAAATCTTCCTTGAAATGCTTTATGAATGCTCTTGAAATGATCTATAATTCTCTTGTGAAGTATTAGGATTCTCTCTTGAAAATCTTAGGTGAAACTATGTGAATTAACCCCTTATTTATACTAAATTAGGAGATTAACCTCAAAATTCAAAGAATTAAGGCTAACACCAAATCTAGAAAGAAACATTATTAATATCCCGCTAGAATGAAATTAAAAAAGGGGGCTCTCATTAAGGGAGGAACCATTCTCCATCTTGGACGAATGGGTCTTGGATCAGTTTTCCAAGACCTAACCCTGAAAGATTGAAATAGGGCTAAAAACCCATTCTAGATCAACTAAAAAAGGGGATTCCTGTTAAGGGAGGACCCATTCACCATCAAGGGCGAATGGGTCCTGGCTCAACTTACTAGGACCAAAATTTTCCCAATGAAATATTTTGTTAATTAAATTATGATTATCAAGATAGATCTTCGAGAGGTGTCAAAATTAAGGCTTAAATTTGAATTAAAAGGGGGTTAATTACTCTAATTATCCTCTATTGATTAAGACCACCTAGATAAATTTGAAAGTGCTTTATAACACTTTGCAACACTTAAACAATGTACACATTAGTAATATTTTATTAGAAAGGGGCCTATTAGGCTTAATTAAGCAATTACATCTTAGAAAAGTGAGAAAGTGTGTTACAACACTTTACAACACCCTTGCAAAGGATCAATCAAGGCATGTTTTAGTCAAATAAAGGTCCTAGAATAGTGTGAATGTGTACAACACATTATAACACCACTCCAAGACATCATTAATTAAACTTTAATGTCAATTACAAACCAAGTAAGGGAAAAGGCTCACTTTTTTTGTTACTACAAGTCTACACTTAATATACTTTGCACATCACAACATCTTGCATTCATATTTCTTTGTTTTTGTAAGGAAAATCAGATGCGGAAAACAATTCTCCTAATGTCAATACCCCAGGAAAGAATGTAGATACACTTTAAAATTTACAATTACAGTCCAATTAAGATGTGCACTAAGAAACAGACAACATAAATAGAGTATTTGACAATCACACATGAACACCAGATATACGTGGGAAAAACCTTACGGGACAAAAACCCACCACACCAAGAGAAATCACTTTGTATTACAGTAATGAAATTACATACAAATTCCAGACTTATCTTTCTGGTGTCATTATACAGCAATATTCACCATTAACCAAAAATTGCATAGGAACCTTTTCTGATTACAGTCTTTATAGAATCGAATCCACACTAATACAATTTGAACTCTTCACACTCTATTGTTGATCAAACCAAAAAACCTCAATCTGAAACCACAGAGTATATCTCTGTTGTTCCATGTTCATCAAGCTTCCTCACAGAACCGTCGCAACGAACAGACTCCCAACGGTTCCACTTTCGTCTCCTTTGATTCATCCATGAGACTCCACATAGGATGGTCTTACTCAGTCAACATAATTTGCAATATACTGGCATCTTGGTGAGACACTAACAGTGTCTTGCAGATGCCACATAGGCTCCATATCGATGTCGCCAAGAGACTCTATTATCGCTAAGACGTTCTATCGAGCTCCATGAGTTACACCAAGTCATCAAGCAGTCGCCCAAACCTATCGCATTCGCCAAGAGATCATAGCGAGTCACCAAAGGTTTACCGAAGACACAAGTCATATCGAGCTCCAAAAGATAGTTGGCAAGACATACCGATATCGCCAAGAGGTCTCATAGAGCAACTTGAGTTACACAGAAAGCATACAACTATCGGCAAGTCCAAACACACTTGCTGAGACATTACACCAAACAAAACAAGTCATATCGAGCTTTAATCACTAGTTGGCAAGACTTAACACCTTCGTCGAGAGGTTTCTCCGAGATCTTTTGTTTCATTGAAACCATCAGCAGTCGCCAGGACATACACCTTTCACTAGGACTTTACATCGAGCTTTAAGACTCACCTCGAAGTGTCATCCATTGCCAAGAGTTACCCCGATAGCCATCAGCTATCGGTAAGACATTCACCATCGCTAAGAGGTTTCTCCGATCGCTTTGAGTTACACTGAAGAATGTTTGGATGTGTCCCCTGTCGGCAAGACATTAGCTTTCGCTAAGATGCTTCAACGAGCCACCGTGTTACACCAAAGATCATGGTCGCTAAGAGTCTTCCCAAAATACGATTGAATGTCCTTTCAGCTTGAGGTCTCCTGAGCACTGTGAGGTCATAATGAACACTCCTTGTCACAGTGATAGACTTCATAGTGTAACCCTTCGGCAAGACTTCTGCAAGGTCACAATGACCTGTGCAAAACATAATGATACAAGCTGCTAGTCAACCAGACAACAAAGATGTCACACCGACATGGCTCTAATGGAGGTTTCATCCTGTATAGTTTGAGGCACATATTTCCAACAGTTTTAACACACAAAAAGGGTATAATTAAAATTAAAGTAAACAAAGTGGAAGAATCAACCAATGCAAACCCCAAAAACACTACTTGCAACAACACAAGAGATTCAACATCAAATTTCATTGCTCCTCCTTCACAAACATGGAAAGAAATAAAAAATGAATAATGAAAACCAAACATGAATTCAAGAACAATCCAAAAAGGAAAAGAGAGAAAACCCCCTCCTCCTCACAAATAGAAAGAATAAATGGAAGGGGAAAAGGCAACCACCTTTTCAAGTTCCCAATCACCCTTTCAACTCTACATTTCATCTCTTTTCATAAGTGGGTAATTAAAGCGGGTTTTAGACTTTATAAAAGGAATTTTATGGAATAAAAAATACCCCTACCCCATAAAACTATCACCTAAGGATTTTAAAATAAATAAGACCACATAGAGACTTCATAAAACATAAAATAAGTGACCATATTAATAAAGTGACTCAAGGGACTAAATAAACAACTCTCACATACACACAACCCATACCACACAAAACAAGGTTAAATCACATGCCCATGAAAAGAATAATATTTCACAAGGATACAATAAAGGAAGTAGCTATGTGACCCCCCCTTATCAACATTGACCAATTTCTTAACTTGTTTACTCAACCAAGAAAGTGTGTCAGTATTAGTCATGATTAATAATAATTAAAATAAATGACTTATGAATTAAAAATTCCAAGAATAATAATCAACTAGAAAATTAGATCCACTAATATACACAACAACACTCCTTACTTATATGATACTTGTTATCGATTCAAGGAAAAATTGAGTGAATACTATCTGTTATCAAAATACCACCATTGATATTAATAGAATATTTAACTTATAATGTATACTAGTATAAGTAACATTGAATATCAATAATTGTATTCATAATTACACCCACTCACATCTATGATATGTAATCACCTAACATAGTGCAATCCACTTAATATACATAATAATATGACCAATAACTGAGCATCTCAAGTGATCATTGCACATTTACATAGATAAAGAATGAAACTCATCTGACTATCACAAGAATTCACAACTATTCGATAAGATAACCAAGAATATGACCATCTTTGCGGTGTAGCAACAACAATGACTTATGTTTACTAACCAACATAAAAGAGCATAAAATGTAGCATATAAACCATCAAAAACTAATAGGATAAACAATTCCACAAGGGATAGGGTCTAAAATAGTTTGTTATACCTATTTCAATGTTTTTTGTTCATCTTGGGTACAATTTTAGTTTTGTGAAAATTGTATGAATTTCACAACTTGGTCTCCTATTTCCAATACTCTAGTGAGGAATAGTTCTAGACTCATGGAATCCCATGTTGGTTCTATATCCGTAGTGGATCTTGAGTTTTCTAACTCCTTCATGACAAGTGTTGTCAATACACTATGAAAACAACCCTAACAAAAGGAAGCATTTCTACATAATAATTTTTGTTATCATTACAAGCATACTAACATAACCAATAGAATATTTTTGCTAAAATAAATAGAACATACGTTAAATGTTTGTGATTCAAGAATGATCCAAGCCGATGGTTTGCTCTAGTTTATGGGGGGTGTAAAATGACCCCAACCAAAGTGGATTCAAAACCATATCCACCCCTCCAAGTGGATTTTGTCACCCATGGTGAGAGAGAGAGTTGGCATTCAACCTAGGGTCATCCCACAATAATGGGTTACACTTTTTGGCCAAACATGACATTAAAATCAACATTTTCAGAGAAAACTTCACTTTCAGACACTTATAGTAGGTAAAATATTAGGAATTTGAAAATGATGTAAACTAGTGATTTGTGAGATTTTGTCTATAGATTTTAAATGTATTTTTTTTTAAAATTTAAATTAAATTATAATTTTTTTGCGTCTCCTTTGATAACTAGTTTTTAATAGTAAACAACATTTTTAAAAAGTGGTGTGTACTTCAGCTCGCATAACTTTTTTTCTATAAAGGATAAAATTCTGATTCTTTTGAATTTAGGTTGGTAACACAAGTATCTAGTGGTTTCATTTTGTTTCATAGCATTTTGTTGAATATTTTTCTTTTGATTAAGTTTTGAAGTCAAAACATTTATAATTTAGACATAGGTGCACTTCGGCTCACATTAATTTTTTAGTATGTATTGAAATTCAATTTTTGTTTTCTTTTTAGAACAAGGACATCAATACCTAGTTCGTATATATTTTTCAAAATTTTTTCCTTAAATTTACTATTTTTCCACAATGATTTTTCACCAAACTTGATGTTCGGTGAAAAACCTATGTACAGTAAAACTAAAAAATAAAAAACAAAATAAAAACAAAATATATTAAATTTATAGTTGTTGGAAAGCACGTTTTGATCACTACAATCATCCAGCTTGTTTTATCAAGTTGACTCCATTTGCACCTCCTTCCCAAGCTTCGAGAGTAAAAAAATGCATAAATTTTGAAATGGTGGAGGGGAAGGTGAAAAAGTGGGGTTCATTAGAGGGAAGGGGTTCATTAGAAGGGGGGTGGTTCATTTGAACCCCCTTCATTAGAAGGGATAAAATATTTTAAATTTTTTGATGGGCATTTCTAATTTGTCTTCATTCAAAAAATTGTAACCCACTATTGTGGGTTTACCCCCCATAAGTAGTGCATAGAATATCTCCCCAGTGACCAAATCTCAAGGTGCACCTACCATTGGTAGACTTAAGATACCATTCCATAATAGTTATAAGGTTACAAGGTGATATATGCTACCTACTTGAACTTATTAGGAACTTTCTTCCCTACCATCCATTAGACGACTAAGCAACCAAGGTTATCCATCACTGGCATATAATTCTCCATGAATACTATCCATCTCAAGTATGTATTGCCCCTATACAACTATCAATCTCAAGCATTAAGGTACTTCTTCTTGACTTTTGTGCATCTCAATCATAGTACTGCCCCTAGACACCTACCAATCTTGAACATGAAAGTATTGCTCCTTGAATATTTTCCATCTCAAGCATAATACTTACCCTAGACACTTATCAATCTCGAGCATAAAATTATTGCTCCTTGACTACTATCCATATCGAGCATAGTACTATCCCTAGAAACCTATCAATATCAAGTATAAAATTATTGTTCCTTGAATATTGTCCATCTTGAGCATGTACTGCCCCTAGACACCTGCCAATATTGAACATAAAAGTATTGATCCTTGACTACTATCCATCTTGAGCATAGTATTTCCCCTAGACACCTGTCAATCTCAAGCATAAAAGTACTACTCCTTGACTATGCTTAGCACTATGATTGGAAGATAGGTCCCTAATGAGCGATTAAGTAGGATCCCAACTTAGTTGCAGCCATGTATGACATCAATAAATATTTCATAAGGAAGCATTACATGTTCATAGACTCATCTCAGTTGGAGGTAAGGTAACTCTTTTCCCCATGATAGTTTTTGGTTGATACCCTACTTGTTATCTCATAACATAACAAATATTTTCCTAATGTCTACATATTGTTGTCCTAGAAGCCAATAGAACATAATAGAAATTAGTCATAAAATTAAGCATGGTTGTCCTAGCAACCAATAATGATTCATAACAATAATATGCATATTTAGAAATCTTTAAGTGTATGGGTGATAATAATATAGGTATGTAATTCACAATTCTTTGAGCAACAACATAACCTCACAATCTTCCTGTCCTTCCTTCTTCTTGGGTAAGAAATTATAGAATAAGGTTAGATTAGAGGTGGAATTGAATTGTATAGCTATCAACTATGGTGATACAATGAGCAACATAGGTATATCACTCATTTCATGACTCTGGTTAAGGGTTCCATTGTTTCTACAATATAAATATTAAATTTTTTTTAGGATGCCCTTTGGAATACTAGCATTTAATAAGAGATGTTTTTGGGTAAATTTTGCAGCTTGTGAGAACTTAGGGTCAATCATAGGGATCACACCCACAATAGTGGGTTACAATTTTTTGTATGAAGAAAAATTAAAAATGCCCATCAAAAAAATTAAAATGGCTTACCCCTTTGAATGAAGGGGACTCAAATGACCCCCCCTTTCTAATGAACCCCCCCCCTTTGAATGAACCCC
>VDFB02000003.1:209956105-210010140 GCA_007258455.2 Sequoia sempervirens | reverse complement strand
CTTTGATAGATTTTTTCCAAGATCCATGGTTTGTTGGAAAGCACCTAATTTAGGCTTTTAGCCGTAGTAGCAAGGAAGTGAGTAGATTGATTAAATGCTTTGGTAGATGTGTATGGAAAATGTGGTAGCATAGAAAAGGCAGCGAGTTGTTTGAAAAAATGCCTCAAGAAAATGTTGTCTCATGGTGATGGAATGGCATTTGCATTATAGCCTATTAGAAGTTTTTAAAAAAAATTGAAATCAGATTTCTAAAACCCTAAAAGGACCCATTCACCACTAAAGGTGAATGAGTCCTTCATAGCTCAAAAAACAACTTTTTGGCCAGGTACACAACTTTTTATGCTATAAAAACATCCCTCATAGTTGCTATAACAACTAGGTTGCATTTTTTATTGTTATTTGCATCACCTTTTACACAATTTTAGATGTATAGGGCCCTAGAAAAGTAAGTGGTAGATCCTCTTGTTCATGCATTTTGGTCTACCATATTTTTCCCCTATACAATTAATGCAACTTTCAAATTTGAAATGAACTATGTCACGAATGTAATATGAAAGAACCTAAAAATGATAAATTTTAAATGCAAATTTTGATTCTAAAATATGCACTTTCTTTCACCAACTAAACTAAATACAAAAATTCCTAAAAAATTTCAATTATTGATTTCAAAATAGAGATATGCAAGTAAAGTACAACTAAGTAGATAGAGGTAGACCAATGGGGAAGAGTTAGCTGAGACACTTGTACAAGGGCAAGGTTTCCCCTGGGTGAATGGGTCTTTGTATAGGGTTCTAAAAAAATAAAAAACTGATTGTTTAGAATAATATTTAAGATTATTGTTCCTATTTGCAAATAGGTTTTATAGTGATTGTTTTTCCAAAAAAAATCAATGAAATGCAAATGCAAATGTATGACAATTTTGGAACAAAATGACACTTTTGTAATGCAATTTGAGAATGAAAATCTGATCTAAATGACTAAAAACCAACTATAATGCAAGATATGATGCAATATGAGTGCAATATTTTTTGAATTTTTATGATGCAAATATGAAACCCTAAATGAGATTGCAAAACAATACAATGATGCAAATCCTAGACCTATGGTTTGAAAGACTACCAAATCAGAAAGCTATGATGTCAAATGTCAAGTCACCAAATGAAACATAAAAATGTGGGGACCCTAGAATTCATATTCATAACCTAAGTCCATTTACATCATTTCTATAATTTCATTAGGATATAGATCAACAAGGTGTATAGATTGACTATCAACCTCAATGGTGAGCCAATCAAAGTTGGATCTATATCCTTTTGAGGATAGGAATCATTTGGAAATTATTGTGATTGATTACCCTAATTAGATGTTCAATGAACAAGATAAATGAGAGGGGGTGAATCAGTTGTATCAAATTAAAACATCAAAACCCTCAATAGTAAACAGATCCACATGCATTCATTAAACCCTTAATCTATTGTAATGATTAAACATGAAAAATAGATTATAGAAACTAAAAAAACCAACACCATACACTTGAGATAAGACTAGAGTTATGTGGAAAACCCTAGAAGGTAAAAACCACAGTGAGCATTAGCTCACAATTTAAGTAATTGCAAAATTGGTACAAAAAGGTTCACTGCCAGAATAGGACACACTATCTAGAAAAGCTCATAACCCAGGCTCATTTTCAGAATAGAAAGAAGATAGAAGATAGAATGTTACACATAGAACACAATCTCAATGCAACAAAGAATCCACCACAATAGCTTCAACAACATTTGCATCCTTTAAGAGATCAAGATACCTCAACTCACTACATTCACCAATCTTGCATTATAGCTCACCCTACATTTCATACTTCTGCACCTAATTTTGCATCACAACACTCAATTCTATTCAACACCTCATCTCGCATCAACTCACCTTCCATTTATACCATCCACAACTTGAAAAACATCTTCAAGTTGCCTACACGCACCTTGCAATTTACAAATTCAAAAATAGGTCGACACTAAGCATTCTCATAGTGGATAGGAATGAAAGTGGACCAATACAAAACTTAATTGGGACACAAATCAACTCTTACATACCATGATATGCCTTCATTAATACTTTAACATCTTTGAATGTAGTTTAAACACTAGGTTAGTTGTTGTCCATGCAAACACCATTAAACTTTGAATTACACCCTTCCTCAAATCCAATGACAACTTGAAAACCTCACACCATGCTTCATCACAATCTAGAATATTCCTCTAGCATCCTAAAATCCATCAAAACCCTTTGCAACAATTTGCATATTGAAAATGTGCATGCCCAACACACTCAAACTACATTATCAAACACTACAACTCTAAAATCCATCTTATAAAGTACCAAACAAAAAATCCTCTTGACATAGGCAAGATACCAACATCATCAACATACCTTCAGAATCTCAAGACCTAAAAAACAACTGCAGATAAACATGGAGCCAAAACATTTCTCCTAGACACCTTTGTAAGCAACACAAATCTAGTTCACACACTAGTAAACATAACTTCTTATGCACAATGATCCAAAAGCCCAAATTCTAGATATATAAACCCTAAACACCTCTAACCAACATATCTAAACCACAAAAGTAGATATTCAACCTAGAATAAATGCGAAGTGAAACCAGACCACCTTTAAAAACCATTAAACCTTTGCAAAACCTTGTTTCCTCTTTTTATCAATTTTCTCAATATCCTCGACATCTTTGTCAATACCACAATCATAATCAGAATATTATCAAAGAAACACTATAGGTTAACACTAGCAACTTAATTGATGACAACATAATGCAACTAATTAAAGCATCAAACTCTCTTAACCACAACACAACTATCACCAATGACAACACAAGCTTGTTGACATCAATGGCAACACCTTCATACTTGCAATGTTAAACTCTATGGCATGATGCAAAAAATATAATTATATGATAATTTATAAATAAAAATGGTTAAGTTTTGCAAATCTAGAAGGGGAAAATGACTATGTACTTGCCTAAAAAATTTGGATCCATTAGGCCCACAACGACAAGGTTGCCATATGGTTGTTGAGTCCTTGTAAGGGTGTCTTGCTCAACTTTTGGGGTCCTCTAATGTCAGATCTGAGATTTTGTTTTATGTCTAACCCACATTCAAAAATTTGTAAATAAATCCTATAGGTGATTTTATGTGTCTTAACAAGAATGGTGGCAATAAATGCAACAATGTAAAATGGATCTTCAAGTTCTCATCAATCAACTTCAAACCTAACACCTGCACATTCACAAAGATGGGAAATGTTGTTCCATATAGATGCTTGCCTCAGTCAAACCCCACATTAGTGTTTCCACTTGTATAATAGAAATGTCAGTGAATAAAACCTTTAATAGAAATGAAGGAAATGATGAATGAACACAATGCTATAACTCACCAACCTTCAATGGCTTCCTTGAAAGGTTGAAGGCATACACATATCTTCAAGGGTCTTGGATCTTTCTTGCTTGATTTGGTTGAATGCTTGAATTCTTAGATGCTTGGAGACCTACAACAATGTTAGCCTTCACATAGCATGAACATGAACACACATCAACTTTGACATGACATTGGATTTTGAATTATTGTAATAATGCTCTGATATTCTACTCTTGAATTTATCTTCACAATAGTATTTTCTCAATTTTTGTTCACTTCTAGCTTGTTAGATTGCAAATGATAAAATAACTATGTATTTATAGGTGCTTATCTAATTTCCTCAAAATTAGATTCCAAAAGTTGGCACTTCATATTTAAATTTTGGATATTAAAATATTGCCAAAAACATATTTGAATTTGGGTTATGGCTAAGAAGGGGGGTCCATTTGCCCTTAGGTGAATGGGTCCTATCCCAAACTTCTAGGAAACACTTGATACAAAGAGAACACAATCTCAATGTAACAAAGAATCCACCACAATAGCTTCAACAACATTTGTAGCCTTAAAGAGATCAAGATACCTCAGCTCACTACATTCAACAATCTTGCATTATATCTCACATTGCATTCAACAATCTTACATTATAACTCACACTACATTTCGCACTTCTACACCTAATTTTGCATCACAACACTCAATTTTATTCCACACCTCATCTCGCATCAACTCACCTTCCATTTATACCATCCACAGCTTGAAAAAAATCTTCAAGTCGAATATATAATCGCTTTACACTTTACAAATTCAAAATAGGCTAGCACTAAGCATTCCCATAGTGGATAAGAATGAAAGTGGACCAATAAAAAACTTAATTGGGACCCAAATCAACTCTTACATGCCATGCTATGCCTTCATTAATACTTGAACATCTTTGAATGTAGTGTAAGCGCTAGGTCAATTGTTACCCATGCAAACACTATTAAACTTTGAATTACATGCTTCCTCAAATCCAATGATGACTTGAAAACCTCACACCATGCTTCATCACAATCCATAATATTCCTCTATCATCCTGAAATCCATCAAAACCCATCACAATAATTCATACCATCAGAATGTACATGCCCAACACACTCAAACTACATTGCCAAACACTACAACTCTAAAATCCATCTTCTAAAGCACCAAACCACAAATCCTCTTGACATAGGCAAGAGACCAACACCATCAACATACCTTCAAAATCACAAGACCTGAAGAAAAATTGCAAATAAATCTGGAGCCAGAAAATTTCTCCTAGACACCTCTGTAAGCAACACAAATCTAGTTCACAAACTAGTGAACATAACTTCTTTGACACAATGATCTAGAAGCCCAAAATCTAGGTATAGAAACTCTAAACACCTCTTTAGAACCAACATATTCAAACCACACAAGTAGATCTTTAACCCAAAATACACAAGAAGCGAAACCAAAACACCTCTACAAACCATAAAACCTCTACAATACTGTGTTTCCTCTTTTTATCAATTTTCTCAATATCCTCAGAATCTTTGTCAATAGCACAACTATAATCAGAATCTTATCAAAAAAACACTAGAGGTTAACACCAAAAACTTAACTGATGACAACATAATGCAACTAATCAAAGCAAAAAACTCTCTTAACGACTACACAATTGTCACCAATGACAACACAAGCTTGTTAACATCAATGGCAACACCTTCATACTTGCAACATTAGACGATATGGCCTAATGCAATAAATTTAATTATCTAATAATTTATAAATAAAAATAGTCATGTTTTGACAAATCTGGAAGCTGCAAATGACTATGTACTTTCCCAAAAAAATTGGTTCTGTTAGGCCTACAATGACAGGGTCACCATATGGTCATTGAGTCCTTGTAAGGGTGTCCTCAACTTTTGAGGTCCTCTAATGTCAAAACTGAGCTTTTTTTTTTATGTCTGACCCATAGTTAGAAAGTCATAAATAAATCCTATAGGTGATTTTATGTGTCTTGACAAGAATGGTGACAATAAATATAGCAATGTAAAATAGATCTTCAAGCTCTCTTCAATCAACTTCAAACCTGCAACCTGGACATTCACAAAGAGGGGAGATGTTTCATATAGTTTCTTTCCTCAGTCAAACCCCACACTGGTGTTTCCACTTCTATAATCGAAATTTCAATGATAAAAACCTTGAATAGAAATGAAGGAAATGATGAATGAACATAATGCTATAACTCACCACCCTTCAATGGCCTTCTTGAAAGGTTGAAGGCATACACATCTCTTCAAGGTTCTTGGATCTTGCTTGCTTGATTTTCTTGAATGCTTGAATTCTTAGATGCTTTGAGACCTACAACAATGCTAGCCCTCACATAGCATGAACATGAACACACATCAACTTTGACATGATGTTGGATTTTGAATTATTTTAATAATGCTCTAATATGCTACTCTTGAATTGCTCTTCACAATAGTATTTTCTCAATTGATTTTCACTTCTAGCTTCTTAGATTTCAAATGATAATATAACTAGGTATTTGTAGGTGCTTATCTAGTTTCTTGGAAATTAGATTCCAAAAGTTGGCACTTCATATTTGAGTTTTGGCTATTAAAATATTGCCAATAACATATTTGAATTTGGGTCCTAGCTAAGAAGGGGGGCCCATTCACCCTTGGATGAATGGGTCTTAGCCCAAACTTCCAGGACACGCTTGATCCAAGGTGATTTAATGATTCAATTCATTTGTTTAATATTGGTTCACTTTTGGAAAATAATAAAAATAAGGCTTTCGAATGCATAATTTGGAAAATTAGAAGCTTAATTAAGTCAAATAAAGTAGGGTGCCAAAACATAATGTGCAATTGTAAAGGTATACAATTTTCTACACTACAAATAGTATTTTTCATTTTTGGGAAAACCAACATTACACAGGTACACCAATACCATTTTTTCTCATTAAACTATCAAAGTGCATCTACCAAATATGATTAGAATCCTCTTAAGGCCTCAAAATATTAGGCATGAAATAATTATCGTCATGAATGAAATAGGTTTCAAAACTTTTTTCTTCCACATCACTATATGAGTCAAACTAAAAAAATCCCCATTCCTCAAATAGAATATTAGAATTTCTTTTAGATATGCGGTAGCCTAGGGAAATACAATATCTTCCTCTTGGTCTTGCATGGTATAATTCATGTTGATAGGACAAATATTATATGGATCAATATTCTTTTTGAGATAGGTTCAATCTTTATGGTTACCATTGTACCATATCTAGTCCTAAACAACACATGGTACCAATTTGAAGATAGATATCCCCTTATTTTAGTTGTAAAATATATAAAAAGGAACATATCATTGTAGGGGGAGTTCAATGACCTAAATATATTGAGGTATAGAAAGGGTTGGGAATTCATGAAGCGGAGAATTTATATCTTTGATAAACCCTCTTATCTTAACAACAATACCATCTAATTGGACAACCCCCTTTTCAACTGGGGTATAAGTTAGGCCTAAAAAAACAAAAAAATTATTAAGAATAATAAAATTACTATCTCTTGAACCAATCATACAATTGTGTACATGATGGTTTCCAATTAATATGGAAAGATAGAAAGGAGGAGGATAACTATTTTTTTCTTTTTACAATGATTTTTGGATTTCATTGTGTAAGAGTTTTTTTCATCAACGTTTCGGATCACACTCTGTGATCCATGATCAGGATGAGAGCAAAGAGCCAAAGGATAAAATGATAAGGTGTGGACCAAAACTACCTAATAAGAACACACTAGGAGGAGAAAGAATGAGGCACAAGGACCAAGACAAGAAAAAACAAAACAAAAAGAAGAAAAATAAAATAAAATAAAAAATATAGCATAATAAAATGTAATAGAATAACAAAAACTAAAAAAAGAGGAAAAAAGAAAACAACAAACAATTAAAACAGCACAAAATTCAAAAACAAAGGCACTAAACATGAAAAGCGAGAAAAAAAAAAAATAAAGCCCAAAAGACAAAAAAAAAATAAGAAGGAAAAAATGGAAATAAATAGGAAAATACAACGCAAAAAAAAAAAAAATTAAGCTAAAATAAAATTAAAAATTAAAATTAAAACAATGTTACAAAGTATACAAAAACAAGTGAAACAAGAACAAACAATACAATACAAAATGCAAACAAATACAATAACCAAGTGGGACAATTGATGTACCCTTTGTTGAAGCATCATTGAACTAAATGATATTCTTTAATTATTTGCACAACATATATCTCTATGTTGGAACAAATAATACCTCCCATGTATAGTCACACTCAAGATATCCATTTTTATTTTCTCAATAATATTGAAATGGGGATGACTAACATCTAATTGGTTATTTGTGATAGTAGTCTCTTATTTTCATTGTTGGTTGATGGTAGGTTGATTTTTGAATTGATTTTCCTTCCTAGTAGCCTGACTTGCTTGTACCTTGAGGGTTTTTCCTAGTTGTACTCCATTTGGTGACCCCTTGAGGTAAATGAGAGGTAGATGCTTGACCAACCATAGAAGGTGACTCAACACTATCCTTTTCTTATACTTGATATTATCTACCACTAAATTTATTTCCATGCTTAATAATTTAGTGTGATTGATACAATAAAAATAATTCACATGTCAATTATTTGGACTCGATTCACTCTATGTATTCTCTTTCCCTAGTACCCCTTCTTAACATGATTCAATCTTCTATTCTAGGAGAAATGATACACTTTGAACCATTAAAATTTGTTAGAGAACCCCTTTTTGGCATGAATTTTGGTTACATGTTGAATGGGTAGGACCATTCATGGTTTTGGTTTAAGTTATTCTACGTTGGAACCAAATCTTTGGAAGATCTTGTAACAGTTGGGTTAAAGGTGTCCATTGGCGTAGCATAGTTTAATTGACTTTTTCCTTGAGCATTTTCTTGGTAAGGTCATTCATTTGGTTTATATGCTTGATTAAAAGGTTGATAAGGTCTACTATTCTAGGCTTGTTACTTCTTTAAAACTATTAATTCATTCCCAACACTCTTTTTCAAGATTTTTACTTCATAAAAATGATTGGAAAGAGTAGTAAAAGGGATTGGTTGACTGGGAAGAAGTTCCAATCCTTGTTGAGAAATCAAAAACTCAAGAAATAGAGGCATTAAAGGCCTTGGAGCTATTTTCCTAGCTTGGATTAGGCAATTTTATCTCTTATTTCTATGTCATAAGAATTAGGTAACATTATTCCCCATATTTACTATATCATGATAGCCATATCACTATTGAAATTCCTCAGGTAGTACAATAATAATTGGTTTGGAGAAGGGTTGACCAAGGTTGAAATTTTATCCTAGTTCTTTTTTGAACTTAAAGTTGAAATCACCCATGAATTTGTGAGGGGATTTCCTGATAGTAGTTATTTTTTCTACTAAAGATTCTATATAGATGCTCACTCTTGACTTCAAATTATTCACAAATCTTCTCACCTAACTCATCTTAGTTTTGTATTGAATTAGGAAACAACTCTCTTATACCATTATAATGTCTTTCCCTTCAAGTAAGTGGCAAAAATTCTAACAACTACTTTATCATCTATAATATTGTGGATTGAGAAGATATTTTTGATATCCTAGATGTATTTTATAGAATTAGTAGCATTCTCACCATTGAAATAGTATATGACTTTTAGTGCTATTACTAAAATAGCATCATAGTTGGCTAGGAAAAGATGACTTCCTCCATTAAAGGTGACAAAGAATTATTTTTTTGGAATAGCCTTGAAAGGGATTTGGAATAATCTTCTATTTGGTAGATAGAAATGTCTAAAAGTAGGTATACTTTTCATTTTCAAATGAGTTCTTGAATAGAATCTGAAATATGGTGAGGGTTTCCTACTATGTATTTTTTCTTTATGAAGATGAAGTAAAAATCTAATAATTCATAACACTTACCTTTATAGGATAATATATGTTGTATCTTTGATATAAATTATTAGTATGATCCTAAAACCAAGAGTTCAATGATAAAAAATAGTAAAAACAACATCAATATTCTCAACAAAATGATGTAAGGCTCATTAAGTTGTTCCTATTGAGCATGCCAAAAAAAAATTCACCTAAAATTTTACCCTTATTCAACCTAGTTTAGTATTTAAAAGACACAATAGGAATGATATCTCAAGTGTGGGACCTTAGTAATTTTAGATCAAGCCATTAGAGAAGGTTAGTTCCTTCCTAAGCTTAAGTACAAATGTTGATCCAACTCAATAAAATTAAAACTAACGCCTAATACTACTTTAATAATTTATAGCCAAAAGGAAGAAGGAAAAATAACAAAAAGTGAAAGGTATGATGCACCAAGCCTATATGACCATTTCTAACTTTTGGCACAAGTGGCTAAGGCATCTTGGTAAGATAAATCAAATTAGAATCATGAGGATCACACATGCATTGTTGTACTAGTGGTCTGTATTTGGATCATGTGATGAAGGAGAAAGGCTTTATGATGGACATATATAGATTAGGTATGTTATATATCATAAGAGTATCCATGGTAAGCATTAAGTCATGGTTAATAGAGGATGGGCGATTGGAGAATCATTAGAAAAAATGCACTCTAGGTAGGGTACTAAAGAGATGTATATATATTTGCTAAACTATAATATACAAATAATAAACATGAAATAACATATTATACCATTATAAAGAGAATTTGAAAAAATATTGTTCTAATTGAAATAACCCAAGAAATGTTATTATGTAGATGCATATAAGATGAAATGATGAAATATCTTGTATGCATAACCATTATCAAATAAATCCATGTTAGCTTTTTAAATAGGATGTTCATCATGAGAAGCATGAGCCTAATAATGAAGAGGAAAAGGGATAATAAGGAAGACACCATCATAGAAAAACATCAATATGGGAACACATCATTAGTTATATCATCACAAGGATATGGTGGGTCTGGATCCGGGGTCCTCTTCTAGATTGTGCATAAAAAACTATTATCATCATGAATCAAGTTTTTTGCATGTGTATCCATTATAGGTGAGGGTTTTGAATGATCCATATAGAGTAAGATTAATATCTAATGGATCAATGACCTACAGATTATAAGGTTAGGAGTATCATGACACAATCGATATGGAATCGGTATGGAAAGAAGAGTAGCCTAGGGCAGTATTTTTTTAAGTGGATAATATTTAGCAATTCGCTAATAGTTGAAATTTGGGAATCCAAAATTGGATAATAGTTTGAGCTACAATGTGACTTGAATCGCCACATTTTTACAAAATTTTATTATAGTCTTATTTAAATCACCAAAAAAAATATTTTATTAAAAAATTTAACTCAAAAATTCACCACAATATTTGATACATGATTAGATCATATTCGCCTAAATTTTATAAATTATAGTAGAAATCTATAATTCTTATTTGTTTTAGGACCAAATACAGGTTCTAATCTTTAGTTTCCAAGATTGATTTATAATATAATCTAATGGCCCTTGTTGCATTCTACGAGGTAAAATGTACCCATGATCTGTAATGCTCATGCGGCCCACAATTTTGGGTCTCATGAGCATTATATATTGTGGGTAGATTTTACCTTTTAGATTACAATGAGGGTCGTTAGATCAATGGTCTAAAATCAATTTTGATTCCCATGAGAATTACAAATCATGGGTACATTTTACCTTGCAAAATACGAGGGCTATTATATTATATTTTAAAATAATGGTGGAAAGTAAATATTATAGTCTACCCCTTCAACCCATCGATAATTTCCATCCTCAGGCCCCTACTTGTCCACGAGATTTATTTTTAGATCAAATTTTCCATAATAATTATTGTATTTTCCTATTATTTTTCAAGATAAGCCAAAATTTTCTACAAAATTCTAGTGATGTAAAAAAAATCACCAATAAAATTAATATTTTTTTTGAAAAAAAAAAGGAAATACTCACCAATAGAAATTAATATTTTTTCCTAAAAAAATGAAAGATTTGCATAGGATTTTGTATCTTTTTTTAGGGGGGTTTCTTAAACTTATCATTGGCCTAGGGTTAAACCTTAGATGGTATAAAACACTGTGGCTCATCAAAATGTAGGGAAATAAATTGCAACCCTATGACCTTGGGATGTGTAATAAAGTATAAAGTATGATTTAGTTATAATTTAAATGACAAACATTATGCACAATTAGATTTGTAATCAATATGATTTGAAACTAAATTATAAATAAGAAGAGAGACATTAGATATACTTAGTCATTTTAATATGATTGTCGATTTTTACTCTTTCAACTCTTGATATATGATGAAAGATGTGATAAAGTCATGATACATTAATGAAGCAACATTCAAATGACAAAGGAAACTTGATACTAATATTTTTGGCTATATAGACTGTCATAATATGCAACCTAGTTCTTATAGCATGACCATAAATATCCTTCTCACACAACCTTGTCTATTGTCTCTATTGATCCATAAGATTTACTCATATGCGCACATATACATATCTCTAAGACCTTTATCATGTTACGAAGTAAGAAGGGGTTTAAATGGAGGCAAAAAGTTGATGACCATGACTTGTCTTTGTATACACTCAAATTTGGTCTGGAGGATTAATTAAATACAAGTTATTTAATTAATGATCTTTAATTCTTCTACTTATAAATAAATTGAAAAAATTATTTATATAGTTTATTTTCTCTAATTCTTCCTATCCTAAATCATCTTTCCCATATCTTAATCAAATGAACTAATTTAATTACTTTGTTTTATTTAATTAACCTCCTCTCATTAAATTTCAATTTAAGAACATGTCTACTAACTTATTCCCGCCTTCCTCCTCATCATGTGTCTCAAGAAATTAAATATTTCTAATATTTAATTTGGAATTTATCATCAACAAAATCTAACAAATTTGGGACACTTGGCCTTCATTTCCATTTTATTCCTCCTCACACTCGGCAGATTGTTCTTATGAAGGGAACACACTCCCCTTTTCTCTCTAACCTCTTCATCTTCAATCATCCATCTCTCCAAATCGAATCCAGACTGTTGATTTATGCCACCTAGGGTCACGCCTTGGAAAATCTATAAATAGGCCCTCATTTAAAGCAAAAAAGGGAGAGAGCTGAGCATTTGTAGCAATTACACTTTGCAACATTTTAATTAGCATTATTATTTTAGTGAGCATTTTAGTATTAGCATTTTAGCATCAAGTATTTTAATCATGGAATTTTCATTAGCAGCATCTTAATTACAACATTTTCGTCATATCATTTTCATTAGCAACATCATAGTAGCATTATTATCTTTGCATATCATCTATAGCTAGTTTATCAATCATGTAATGTAGGAAACATCTCTTGCATTTCCAGCATCTCTCTTTTCTTCAGGTTGTCATTTGGAAAGTCATGTGCACAAACAATCTAAGAGAAAAATGACTTAAAGAATCCTTAGAGATAGAGGACGATGAGACGCCATTGAGGAATTGTTTTAATTAGATTATTATTTGAATTCCTTGATATAATATTCCATTGGTGTGTTGTATAGGTTTTATTTGCTTGTTCACGTTATTTACATACATACACAAATTGGTGCCCACCATGGGGCTTAGCCCCATTTTTAATATTTTCTTGCAAGTTTTCATCAATAGGTTCATTCGTGAATTTTGATGTAGTGCACCTGCGACTTGTTTCAGTGTTTAGGTGGTGACTTTTAGTGCATCCAAGCTCCGTTATAGCGCACACGCAGCCCAAACCAACACATCTACCTCCTCTTTCGGTGCATATATAGGATTTTATTTCCCTTTTTTGTTTTCTAGAATAGAGCATTGATTGTGTTTAATAGCGCATATACTGAATATTTTAGCCAATATTCTCTCTGTTTTAGCGTATACACCTTTATTTGTAGAAATTTAAAATTTTGGGGGACTAATTTGTATCTTTTTGTTTTGTAGGTTCTCTATACGTTGTTAAAGACATATCTAAGACTACTAACAATGTTTGCAAGGGTTGGACTTATTTTCCTTTGATTAAATTAGGCATCTAGTTTAATTATAAGGTTAAAGAACACCATGTATGTTGTGTTTGCAAAGTGATATGCCTATGCTCTCCCCTTTACTAGGTGACCAAAATTCCAGAGTCACTCTTTCATTTTATTGCAATAATACCTTTAGCAGGCCTACCTCTCCACCTTGAAAGGAGGGAATGACCTAAGTGGGAACAACTAAATCCAAGCATTCCAACCCACTATAATCAAATGTGAATTGTCATGAAAATCACATTCAATAGTAGTGTTCATTGATAACCATCCCCCAGTATCCTTGAGATACGTAAAACCTTTGTTTTAAAGGTTGGGAGGCCTCTTGAGGGAGTTTATCATTTTTTGCACTGAACAAAAACCCTTACTAAGAACTTTAAGTGTAGTATCCAAGCTGAGTTAGTTTCTGAACATTATAATATTCACAGTGCAAGGGGAGGGAACAATCTACCCCCAAGATACTCACCATATAACTACCAGGGATTTTTGGCCAAAAGTGGAGGAATTGACTTTGGTTAAGAACCGAAAAAGGAAAAAACACGGGCACCCTCTAGGGGGTGATAGGGTTGTGTGAGCTAATGTAGTTCCAAGTGTGGGTTGTGATGTTATTAATGGCCCTTGAAATTAGAAGAGTCTGACTAATCTATTTTCTAATGTTCAATACCAGTGGAAACCAAAGGGATTATACCAGATCCTAGAACATACACTTAATGTTTAGATCATAGGATAAATCAACTATTTTACTACTTTCTTCTATGTTTGAAATCATTGTTCAGAGGATTATCCATCAAAAACACTCAATTCACTGATTCAAAACCAAGAAAACTAGGAAAACTTTCAAAATAGTGACATTTCCAGTTTAGCGCATAAACTTCCTATTTCAACGCATTGAGTTCATAGTCTAGCACATGTAGGGTTTGTTATAGCACATTCACAACATCTTTCCGCACATATAGGGTTTGTTCTAGTGCATTTACCTCATCTTTCAGTGCATAAGCTTTTTGTTCTAGCACATTTAACTAATAGTCTAGCACATATAGGGTCTCTTTTAGCGCATTTATCCCATCTTTCAGCACATATGCAACCTGTTTTAGTGTATTCACCTCATACTCAAATAGAGAGATAAATTGAACTTATGTCCGACAACTAGAATCATGTTTAGGGACCCTTTTCAAAGTAGAGATCATTCCTCATTAACACATTAGTTTAAACTTGAAGAAATTGGATTTTCCAAGTGCAATCCCTTTAACTAAACTTGGATCAAACAACTTAAAGTGACCAATCAACAATCTCATCTTTGATTGTTAGTTGAGTTTCACTATCAAGATCTATCATCCTTTATCACAAAACAAATGTTGTACATCAAATTTAGCCTAGTCTCATCAATAGGATCCATCATCCTATTTGACTTAGGTACTTCATTGGCACTCCCAAAACAAAGATCAAAGTATAGCAAAACTCTATCACGTGCATGACCATTTTAACAAGAGCTCAAAAAAAAAAACTTAGAGAAAAATAAATAGAAACCCAAACCATCATGGTAGAAGGAGAAGAAAATCCTTTTCACAAATTTCATTAACCTAAAATAGATGAGATCAATGACAAGGGCATTCAACAAGCTCAACAAGACCCTAAATTTCACAAGTTCGTGGAAAAAATTCCAGAAAAGGACGGATAGAAATACTTTTTGATGCTAGAAAATCAAGGTGTAAAACTACCCAATGATTTTGATGTCAACCAATTGAAGGGAGCTCCTAGGAAGAAAAAAAAATCTAACTCATGAATCACTGATCCATTAGATGTTTTAACTCACCAAATGCAAAATCTTCAACAACAAATCCTAGACATGCAAAGGGGAAGAACAAAGAGATATTTGTTGCAAGACATCTGTCCTTATCCATATGACAGAAATATGAATATGATACCTTTTCCCAAAAATTGTGAATTTCCAAGATATGACAAATACAATGGCAAAACTGATCCTCAAGATCATGTAAGAGAATTTTGCACCATGAGTCCAAAATTTTCACATGAAGAAACCTATCTAATGAGATTATTTCAAAGAGGTTTGGGTGGTCAATGCATGGAATGGTTTTCAAAACTCCCACCAAGTATTAGATAATTTGAGGAGTTGGTAAATAAATGTATCTCCCAATATTCATACAACATTCAACATGAAATAACCATGAAGGATCTTTGTAACACAAAACAAAAAAATTGTGAGTCATTTCTTACATTTTTACAACTTGATGGAGATGATTATTTGCTAGATATGCCCATCCTATACCTAAGAAAGAAAAGATGGATATCTTTATTGATAATATCAATAGTGAGATGAGTTATAGACTCCAATTACAGTGTCTACCTAGTTTTGAAAAGCTTATTGAAAACAGACTTAATATTGAGGAAGCCTTGGTTAAAAGAGGAGTATTGAAAATCTATAACGAAGGAACAAACTCTTCTAACTCTTCTAACCATCATAATAGCAATGAAAAATCCAAATTCTAGACAAGAAATAAGAATTTTGGTAATGATGGTGTATTTGACACACAACATAAAACCAGACTTCAATTTATCAGGTACTACACCCAAAAACAATCAAAACAATAGTGAATCTAAACTAGCTCCACCAACAAATCAAAAAAAATTACACCTTTGGGGCAATCACTTGAATTAGCATTAAAAGAGCTTCTTGCACACAAACTCATAACATTACTAGATATATAAGGTTTTGAACCAAGAGTTAAATCATCATGGTGGAATGATGCATATTATTGTGACTTTCATAGAAGAAAAGGTCATAAAACAAATTATTATATGCAATTAAAATAGTTGGTACAAGACTTGATAGATAGAGGTGACATATCAATAGAAGAACGTAAAAAAAATGATGATCATGGAGCATTTAAAAACCCTCTACCCAACTATGAAAAAGGAGAATCCTCTTCGACAAACAACAAAGGGAAGAATGTGAATTTTCTATGATACTACCATTCTTTACATTTTTGCAGTTGATAATCAAATCAATGTCATCAAAATCAAAGATAAACAAGACAACCTACCAGTAAATGTGACCACAAGGGGGCAGTCTAAGATTGTATTGAAAGGAAGTACATCTAAAACACTTGTTGCTCCTTCAAATCAATACAATATAGTAGACCAATTGCAAAATATTCTAACACAGATATCCATACTATAACTTCTTAAAATTTCACTAGCCCATAAGGATATTCTGGAAAAAGCTTTAGCGGACACCACAGTACCAACTAATTTGCAAGTTTGTTAGTTCCAAGCCATGGTGGGACATTTGATTGCACCCTATTGTTTATCATTATCAGAAAACAATGATGCACCCCTCACTCATCCACACAATGCTCCACTCCATATTGAGGTTTTAATTCATAAACATCGAGTCAAACGTGTTTTAATAGATGGAGGAGCTGGTCTAAATATATGCACCTTAAAGCTTATCTATGCATTGGTATTTTTAGAAAATTCAAATTAGATTCCAAAAGAAAGATCACCATAAAAGCTTATGATGATGAAGAAAAATCCTCTCAAGGACTAATAGTATTGCCAATTCAAGTGGGACCAGTTCAAAAGGATATAATCTGCCCAAGTTTTAGACAAGGACTTGACCTACAACATACTCTTGGGATGACCTTGGATCCATGAAATTACAAGTAGTACCATCAACATACCATCAATGCTTGAAATTCCCTTGCAATGGACAAGAGATCACAATTTCAGTAGATTCTAATAATCCCCAATACTACAACACTCTCAAGATAGTCCAAGACATTTTTGTACCACACAACAGAGAAGCTATCACTTCTATTTCCTCAAGTAATGAAATCCAACTCAATTCTTTTTCAAAACAATTTGAGAAAAAGGTTCAGTTGAAAGATAAAGGCATCAATGATTCTATTTCCTCAAGTAATGAAGGCCAACTCAATTCTTTGTCAAAACAGTTTGAGAAAAAGATTCAGTTGAAAGATAAAAGTATGGGTGAGTATTCTTTTGAACAGTCCTTATGTATCTCATAGCTACTACCTTCTCCAAAATCATATGGAAAACCATCAACATTTAGACAATAATCTTCACAACTCATCATGATCTTTGATGGTACATTTGTAAAAGAAGGTACTCTAGTTGATGAATCTAAGGATAAAGACATTCTAAATTGGCTTTACAAAGATGAAGAAGAATGATCCCAAGTAGCAACTTCCAATATACCAACAGAACAATATGGTAAAGGGTTCAAAATCTTAGAAAATATGGGATATAAAGGAAAAGGTCCTATTGGCAAACAAAAAGAAGGTATTGTCGAACCAATTCAACCTATCATAATCAATGCAAAAGACAAGACAGGATTAGGATACAAAGAAGAGACAAAATAAGAAGCCACTCATAAGATTTGTGAACAAATCCTCCAACTACAAGCTAGTTCTAAAATAGACTCAAATGAATATGAATGGGATTTACTATTTGAAGAATCTTGAGAAGACAAGGAAATCAATGTGATAAAGAAGTATACAACCATGCGTATGGAGGGACAAAGTTCAGGGTCTAGACCACTTGAATTTGGCTCACTACATATTGATGACTCTAGTGAGGACAATCAAACATCGAACGAGATAGATGATTCAAAGGAGAGTAACATTATAGACCTCGACATTACTAGTGAACACCTCGAAGACATTTCCATCAGGACCCTCACCACCTTTGATCTTGACCAATCTGATCGTTCCTTACCTTTGATACATCTCGAACTCATTGACTGGGAACAAAACAAGCCTCTTGATATTCCTATCTTTTCAAATGATGATGTCATTGTCAATTTCCTTTGTTCCAAAAATCCAGAAACAAGTTCCACTAATGAATTTCATAACGAAGATTCAAACTAGGGGAGTGCCAAGTCTCTTAGCTACAAAATAAAGAATACAAAAAATTGATCTAATGGTGAAAACCATGCAATGGTAGTATTAGATCATGTAAAAGTAAAAAGAAAGAGCATATCCAATGGTGAAAACCTCTTTGAGGCACTGAAGGATGAGATATTTGACACTCCTCCTGAGCATTATCATGAAATACCTTCAGTATTGGTTGAGCCTACGCAATCCATAAACATTGGTATTAAAGAAACAACAAAGACCATACACCTAGCGGCATCAATGACAAAGCAAGAAAAGCCAAATTTCACCAAATTCTTTGAAGAAAGACAAATCAATTTTGCTTGGTCCTATGTTGACATGCCAAGAATAGATCTATATCTAATAATGCATCATTTATCCATAGCACCTGGATTGAAGCTAGTAAAGAAAAAATTGTGAAAAATGCATCCATACACCGCCCTACTACTGAAAGAAGAATTAAAAAAATTATTAGATGTAGGTTTCATCTGACCAATCGACTATGCAGAATGCATTTCAAACACTATTCTAGTCTCCAAACTAGACAACAACATCAGAATATGTACAGATTTTAGGGATCTTAACAAGGCTTGTCCAAAGGATGACTTTCCTTTTCCCAATATAGACATCATTGTGGATTTAACAATAGGACATGCTATGCTATCATTCATGGATGGTTTTTCAGGCTATAATTAGATCAAGATTGCACCAGAATATCAAGACAAAATAGCTTTCACATGTCCATGGGGTACATTTTGTTGGAATTTCATGCCTTTTAGATTAAAGAATGTAGGAGCCACCTATCAGCATGCAATGACAACAATCTTTCATGACATGATGCACACATTCATGGAGGACTATGTGGATGACCTACTAGAAAAATCATTCACCAGGGAAGGACATCTAAAATTCTTGGATAAATTCTTTAATCGATTGGAAAAGTTCAATGTGCGATTAAATCCAAAGAAGTGTGTATTGGGAGTAACATCACCCAAACTCTTAGGATACATAGTCTCAGCAAAAAGGCATTGAAGTAGATCTAGAAAAAGTTCAAGCAATCATGGAAATTCCACCTCCTAAGAACATTAGTCAACTAATATCTCTACAAGTAAGATTCCAATCCATCAGAAGATTCATCATGCAAGTAGTGGAAAAAAATCATCCTTTTACTCATTTGTTACACAAGAATGCTTTTTTTAGATGGGATGAAATATGTGAAGCTACCTTCAATCAATTGAAACAATATATGATGAACCCACCTATATTAGTACCACCAATGGAGGGAAAAGCACTTCTACTCTACATAGCAACTACTAAGGTATCTTTGGGAGCTCTACTAGCACAAGAAGACTCTACAAGAAAGGAAAGGGCCATCTACAACATCAGCAGAACACTGAGTGGCTATGAAATTAATTATAAATTCATTGAAAAATCTTGTTTGCAAGTGGTGTTTTCTACTCAACAATTGTGACACTATATGTTAACACATACCACCAAACTAATAGCCAAGATAGATCCATTAAAAAATCTACTTAGCAAAGCCACACTAACAGGAAGATTAGCAAAGTGGGTGATGATAATGAGTGAATTTGACATTCAATAAGTGGATAGAAGAGAAATCAAGGGCCAAGTAATAGTAGATCAGTTAGTTGAAGCACCATTACAAGATGACCATCCTATGCACATTGAATTCCCAGATGCAGATGTCCTCAACATGATAGCACAACATTGGATATTATACTTTGATGGGTCTTACACTCAGCATGGATCGGGTGTTGGAATTTCCTATTTATTACTCCTCAAGGACACACTATCCCAAAATCTTATAGGTTGATGTTCCCTTGCACAAACAACATGGTTGAATATGAAGCACTAATAATTGGTATCAAGGTAGTAGTGGAATGGAAAATCATAGAATTACAAGTTTATTGAGACTCCCAATTAGTCATCAATTAGGTTAATGATGAATATCAACCAAAAGATGACAAGCTGATGCCATACAAGAGAATGGTAGATGACTTCAAGAAATACTTTGTTGAGATCAAGTTTGAACAAATTCCATGAGTAGACAACAAAGTTGCAGATGCCATGGAAACCATCACTTCTCTTCTACAAATACCAAAAAAATGAAGTTGTTATGAATTCATGGAGGAACAATTGTTTACTCTCGTATATGACAATCTTGAATCCCAAGTCATGTGCCATCTAGTTGATGTTGATTCTTCAATTTATGTGAAGATTTATACCTATCTGAGAAGCAATACCCTTCCACCAGATCTATCCTAGAACCAAAAACACAACTTTATCCAGTAAGTAGCCTAACACACCCTGATAGTTGATACACTTTATCAATGAGGTCTTGATGGTACTCTCCTCCAATGTCTTGAATGTCACGAATATGAAACTGCCTTACGAGAAGTTCATGAAGGTATTTTTGGTACTCATTCAAGTTGTCTTACTCTAGCTAAGAAACTCCTACACTTGGGATATTATTGGTCGAACATGGAGAAAGAATCTTTTCAATTTTTTAAGAAGTGCAAGAAGTGTCAAGTCCATGGAAATCTCATACATGCATCGGCACAAGAGTTGCAACCATTCACATCGACCTAGACCTTCTGTCAATGGGGACTTTATCTTGTGGGTAAGATTCATCCATCTTCCTCTAATGGACATAAATTCATAATCACATCCAAATAATAATAGATCACAAGGGCCAAGTAATAGTATATCAGTTAGCTGAAGCACCATTGCAAGATGACCATCCTATGCACATTGAATTCCCAGATGCAAATTTCCTCAACATGATAGCACAACATTAGATATTATACTTTGATGGGTCTTACACTCAACATGGATCGGGTGTTGAAATCCTATTTGTTACTCCTCAAGGACACACTATCACAAAATATTACAGGTTGATGTTCCCTTGCACAAACAACATGGCTGAATATAAAGCACTAATCACTGGTATCAAGGTAGCAATGGAATGGAAAATCATAGAATTACAAGTTTATGGAGATTCCCAATTAGTCATCAATCAGGTTAATGATGACTATCAAACAAAAAATGACAAGTTCATTCCATACAAGAGAATGGTAGATGACTTCAAAAAATAATTTTTTTAGATCAAGTTTGAAAAAATTCCAAGAGTAGACAACAAAGCTACATATGCCATGGCAACCATCGCTTCTCTTCTACAAATACCCAAAAAATGAAGTCATTATGAATTCATGGTGGAACAATTGTTTACTCCCACATATGAAAATTCTAAATCCCAAGTTGTGTTCCATCTAGTTGATGTTGATTCTTCAATTTATGGGAAGATTTATACATATTTGAGAGACATTACCCTTCCACCTGATCTATCCCAAAACCAAACACACAACTTTATTTGTCAAGCAGCCCGACACACCTAATAGTTGATACACTTTATCGACAATGTCTTGATGGTACACTCATCCAATGTCTTGAACATGACAAATCTGAAACTGCCTTATGAGACGTTCATGAAGGTATTTGTGGTACTCATTCAAGTTGTCTTACTCTAGCTAAGAAATTCCTACACTTGGGATATTATTGGTCGAACATGGAGAGAGAATCTTTTCAATTTGATAAGAAGTGCAAGAAGTGTCAAGTCCATGGAAATCTCATGCATGCACTAGTGTAGGAGTTGTAACCATTCACATCGACATGTCCCTTCTATCAATGAGGATTTGATCTTGTGGGTAAGATTCATCCATCTTCCTCTAATGGACAAATATTCATAATCATAACCACTGAGTATTCCATAAAGTGGATTGAATTCATCCCAATAACCACAATTATTGGTAAAAAAAATTGCCTCCTTCATCCTGAACTACATTGTCTATCGGTATCGCATCCCTAGCTCCATTGTCACTAAAAATGGTAGACCTTTCAAAAATAAAGATGTACAAGAACTTTGTGAAAATTTTCATATCCAACACTAATTTTCCACACCCTATTACCCTCAAGGGAATGGCCAAGAAAAAGCCTCAAATAAGACCATTTTTAAAATCTTGAAGAAAATTTTCAACGATGTTGGACGTGACTAGCATGTTCAACTAAACCCTACCTTGTGGGCATACCATACTAGAATCCACACCCCTACAGGAGCCACACCATATTCCCTTGTGTATGGATCAAAATCCATCTTACCCATTGAGGTTGAGTTACCCTTGCTCTAGGTATCATTGGAAGGAATCATTTCAGAGGAAGACTATCGAGTATCCAGACTACAGGAGTTGGAATTAATAGATGAATGTCATCAGCATGTTATTGATCATCTAAAACCCTATCAACAAAGAATGTCAAGGAGATATAACCACAAGGTAAGACCAAGAACATTTCAAGTTGGGGACTTGGTACTTAAAAAAATCCTTGCAATCAACATGATCGAGAAAAGAAGGGAAAATTTGAACCTAATTGGCCAGGTCCTTTTGTCATTGTATCAGTATATGGATCTAGAGCATATCAGTTATCTACACCCAAAGGGGACCTGTTTGAAGAGCCTATCAACAACATTCATCTCAAGAATCTTTATACATAACTCATCTAGTGCATAGTTTAAAAAACAAAAAAAAGTAAAAAAAAAGTAAAAACACAGAAAAATCCAAAAAAAGTAAAAAAGTAGAAAAATCCAAAAAAGTAAAAAAGAAAAAAAGCATATAAAAAAAAGCGAAAAATCCAAAAAAAGAAAAAAAAAGGACAAATACAAAAAAAAATTAGAAAATTAGAAAAAGTGCAATAAAAACTAGTGAAAACCTGGCAACAAGCGCTATTTGTGATAGACTGGATTTTCCATCTATTGGAATGTGTGTCGATCATCCACTTTTCACCATCATTATGCATGTCCATCATAAAACCTCATGTACATATCTGAGCATTGTAGTTGTGTCTCACCTTGGCTTGGCGATCATTGTACGCTTTCACAATAAATGGTTGGTCTCTCACTAGGGGAAAAATCTTGAACTCACTGGGGCCAATCTACTTTGAGCTTAAAAAAATAGACAAGCAATAGTAAGACAAAATAGCAAACAATAACGATCACAATGAAACTCAACATTGAACATCAATCACAATTTTTGGAAAACCAAACATTCAAATCAATAGCAAGATTGGTCAAAACCAAATCTCACTAGATGATATTCTTCTGAATCATGGTTTAATCACTTAGTATAAATATTCAACTGTTGTATCTTGATTTTTGTTATCATTTCTCTAGAGCAACTCAAGGATGTCATGGACTAGAGAAGCTACGATGTAGTATGATATTTTTCTTTGTTTGTTGTCTGTGAGTTGATCATTAATACTATGTAAATTTTTCATGAGGCGTGATCTACAAAGTATCATTGATGAAATTCCATATTTGTATAGGAAAAGGATTATCTCTTGTCTATTTTATGCAAGCAATACTCAGGTCATCTTGGTTCAATTATACCTAGATGCTTGTATTACCTTACAATATCAAAAATCAATAGAATTTGTACTCAGGTCATCATGGTTTAATTATACCCTTGGTGTTTTTACTAACTTTCAATATATCAAAAGCTCAATGATGATAACAAGCACAACAAATTGGCTGCCAAGATGACAACATTGCACATTTATATTTGCATGGTTAAGATAGATTGCACCCATATTAGTTTTTTCATGTGCATTTTAGGTTTTCCAAGGCTAAAAATTTTCAAAATGATTTTATTTCTCATTAAAGGATTGAGTACATTTGAAATAAACAAAAAAATATCATTCACATGTAGTTGCATAATCATTATGATATCATACATACAATAGAAAGTATTATCATTAGTCATCCATCCATGCATTAGATCATGTATTTTCATTAGAAAAATACAAAAAATAAGGTGCATCATATCTTATCTGAATGATCAAATCCATCTCATATATCATAAAGCATCATCCATAAAGCTATATAGAATAATAATCCATGCATCATCATTTCATTATCGCATCCATACACAACCATGGCATAATCATATAAACATCACACAACATATAGAGCATAAATCAAATGTATCTTATCATAAGCATTCAACATAAAAGCATATAGACAACATATAGATCAATAGTCTCTATTGCATCTCATATAATCTCAAAATAATCAATGTCAAGTGTACAATGATATCGCAAAATATGGAGAGATACATCAACAAAATGGCAAGAAATCATAAAGTCCCCAACTGAATAAGTGAATACATCAAGTCTCAGTACATCAAATGTGAGCATAAAAGCTATGTTTTGCTCCCCCAAAATGTTGTAGGCCTCGTTGTGCCTGTTGTTGCACCACCAAATGGACTTGCGCCTAGATCTCTTCCTATTGGATCTCTAGGAAGTGGCCCAGTCACAGCCCTTCTTGTAGTCCATGACTAACTCTGACCTAACCTGCCATTGGCAGACTGTGCATAACTAGGGGCACGTCACTCTATAGGAACTGCCTCATAATACAATAATATGTAGTACTCTATCTCTCGGGCTGAATGTCACACCTCTTTGAGCATATCCCATGTAGTGGTCGCCTTGGACACTCTTTGTAATCTCTCGACTAAGGCCTCTTCATGCTCATATCTTTGTCTTGTGACATCTCTCTCTTTTCTCAGAGAGACAATCTATTGTTGTGCCTATGCTAGTTGTCCCTATAAGCCCTCCACCTATAACTATAAGGCATCTATATGTGCCTACTGCTAATGGGAAGGCACGTGAATCTGAACCTGGGATGGTCTTGCCTACTGCTATCTCGAGGGAACCATAGATCTCCTCCTTTGGGGTACTCTAAATTCTAATATATCCTCATCATCCCCTCCATCCCTTCCATCTCCCTCCTCATCAACACCAACTCCCCCATCCCTCCTCCATCTCGGTGCCTACTGTAGTGCTCTCTCATCATCATCCAATGACGGTACTGGCTCATCAGAACTAGATATCCTCGGTACAGCATGTGTAAAGAAATATTCAGCATACTCATCTGTCATCATACCATCTGTGATCTCTAGATAGTAATCCCATACTTTTTCCTGTAATCCAAAATACTCCTCGCAAGTTGTATCATAAGATATGGTAGGTCCCCACTTTGGAATATCTTGTCGTCTCTACACATATAACACAACTCCCTGCAGCATCCCCTAAACTCAGCCATACTGACTAAGCACCCTCATGAGCATGAATGTCTTAATAATAAACTATGTCTGTCCAATCAAATACCTTGAAGTGCAAACATATGGCATCTCAAGATCATCCTCGGGCCACTACTCACAATCTAAGTATGGTCACCATGTGACGATCTCCAAATCATCAAGAACTCACTGCCAATACTCCAATTTTTCCAACTTGCATTGGAAAATCTCAGTTGTGTACCTAAAGACATATGGCCTGCCAACCAGACGATCTTTGTCCACCAAAGGACAAGTAATAGCTATATGCTCCCAAGCCCAAATCTGAAGCAGTGTCACTCCAGATGTTAAACCCACGGCTCCAAGATACACCACCTAATGTAGATCATGATATAAATGTGCTAACATATAGGAACCCCATGCATATTGGATCCCTTGAGTGATCATCCTCTCTAGCATCCTACCCTAGCCAACGGACAGTCCCTTTGACCTACAATCGGGACATAAGAAACCTCCAAAAAACTAGCTAGAACATATGGTAATGGCTCATACAAATCAACCATATCCTACCATGGGATCTCGTAACCACTAATCCCGTCATTATCAAAAATCCTCCTTAGTGCCTCAATACCTCCCTACTCTGTGTGATCATATACGACTAACTCTCCAACCACGAGAATCCTCAATATCCGATATAAATCCTCTAGGGTAACCGTCATCTCACTAGTAGCCAGATGGAACGTGTTGTAGTCGCTATGCCATCTCTCAGCTAGTGTGGTCAATAGTCCCCTGTTTATCCTATACTATAGCATATCAAGCAAGGAAGATAAACCACATCGCTCAATAACATCCAAATCCGCCTGCACCATACATAGAATCATATCCCAAGTCTTTGAGTAGTGCTCCCAAGACTAAAGAACTCTTAAATCTTCCTATAATCATGACATATCACAAATCAGCATTTAATCAATCAACCTATCAATCAATCTAATCAGCTCTAATGATATTTTGATTAAATCTCATGGAGAGCCTATCATTGACTCTCATCCATCATGAGGTCAATCATCATCTATCTTATCATTGATTTTCATCCATCATGAGGTCGATCATCATCTATCCTATCAAACATCACCAAAACAATGGCTAACATGATCATCGCGCATCAAAATCAAGAAGAAAAATCAACATTTAATCGATTCTGGTGTCAATGTGCCAAAATAGGGAATCTATGTGTTGGAACAATGGATGCGCAACAAAAATCCATCAATGCATCGAAACAAAGTATCTATGCACTAAAAACCTAAATGCACTAAAACATTCAATCTATGCGCCACTTCGCGACACAAATGCGCTAAATCCTAAATGCACTAAAACATTCAATTGATGCGCTATATCAGGGAATAAATGCGCTAAATATCTATATGCGATGTTTTGGGAAACATATGCGCTAAAACGCACTATTCACATATTCCAAAACATGAAAGCACACCAAAAAAAAAATCAAATTTCAAAAGGCGGTTTCTCAAGGTATGTACCAGAGGTCCATATGCAGTGGGGCGGTGGTGTCATCAAACTCATTTGAATCGATGAATGTGGTATGGGATCACCATTTTTGCTAAATTGCTCAATCAGCTCAATCACTCACATTGCAAATGAATTCAAATGAGCTCCTTTTTCATCTTTTTATCTTTTAAAGGGGTTAATGGAGGATATTTAAGTGGGATTATTTTTATTTTCAAAAGGGCATCAATTAATCAATTGGTAGGGTTAATATTCTTTATCAAGAGATAATTCATCTCAAAATCATAAAAATTTGAAAATCCTCATAAAATCATAGAAAATTTCAAAAAATTCAAAAATTTACCAATTTATCTTCTGAGGGGGCATACACTCATCATCACTCAAAAATTAGCATCTGGGGCACATCAAAAAATTTTATCAACACTATCGGCAAATTTTTCTTTGAAGCAATGTGTCGCAAACACATCACTTCAAAGAGGGGAAAAATGTATACACTGAAATTTGGTCTAGAGGATTAATTAAATACAAGTTATTTAATTAATAATCTTTAATTCTTCTACTTATAAATAAATTGAAAATTTTATTTATATAGTTCATTTTCTCTAATTCTTCCTATCCTAAATCATCTTCTTCATATCTTAATTAGATGAAAAAGTTTAATTAGTTTGTTTTATTTAAATAACCTCCTCTCATTAAATTTGAATTTTAAATTTGAATTTTAAATTTGAATTTTAAATTTGAATTTAAGCACGTGTCTACTAACTTCTTCCCACCTTCCACCTCATCATGTGTCTCAAGAAATTAAATATTTCTAATATTTAATTTGGCATTTATCATCAACAAACTCTAACAAATTTGGGACACTTGGCCTTTATTTCCATTTTATTCCTCCTCACACTTGGCAGTTTGTTCTTATGAAGGGAACACACTCCCCTTTTCTCTCTAACCTCTTCATCTTCAATCATCCATCTCTCCTAATCGAATCCAGACCGTTGATTTCTACCACCTAGGCTCATGCCTTGGAAAATCTATAGATAGGCCCTCATTTACAACAAAAAAAGGGAGAGAGTTGAGCATTTGTAGCAATTACACTTTGTAGCATTTTAATTAGCATTATCATTTTAGTGAGAATTTTAGTATTAGCATTTTAGCATCAAGTAGTTTAATCATGGAATTTTCATTAGCAGCATCTTAATTGCAGCATTTTCATCATATCATTTTCATTAGCAGCATCATATTAGCATTATTATCTTTGCATATCATCTACTGCTAGTTTATCAATCATGTAATGTAGGAAACATCTCTTGTATTTTCAACATCTCTCATCCTTCAGGTTATCATTTGGATTTAGTCACGTGCACAAATAATCTGAGAGCAAAATGACTTAAAGAATCCTTGGAGATAGAGGACAATGAGACGCTGTTGAGGAATTGTTGTTTTAATTTGATTATTATTTGAATTCTTTGATATAATGTTTCATTGGTGTGTTGTATAGGTTTTATTTGCTTATTCACGCTATTTACATGCACACAGTCTTGATTATGATTCAAGCCTTTAGGAAGTAGATACAAGTTTGAAGACACTTTATACACTCTATGATGCAGTATGTAGAATTTTCCTTTTTATGCTTGCTATATGAATTATCTAATATATATTTTATATGTAGATCTTTAATTGATCTTGATAATACTTAATATTGACAATGAATCAAAAAACATCTATGAATAAAAAAGCTTAATCACTCAACCAATGATTTTTGACTTTTAAACTAATGAAGTAACTATTACTTTCTAAAAAAACATATAAAAAAATAAAACTTAAAATTTAAAATAAACAAATTACATAACAATATTATCATAATCTTATATTAAAAATATCATAAAAATAATCAATATAAATTTAAAAAATTAAAAATAATTAATTTAATAAAATAAATAATAAATATCCAAAACTAACAATATATTTACAATATATATAGAATAACATCAAGCAAAAATACAGTATAAAATATTTATACTTCATCTTTATTATGCCTTGCTCCAGCTCTAAGATATTCTAGCTGGTTAGTAATGAGAATAGACTTTGCTTCCCCTCCATTGAATTAAAGAGACCACACGTGTCTCACCTTGGAATCCTTTCGTACGTGTTCACATTGTCAATATATTGTGAAAGTTTCTTTACCTAAACGCCACCTACCAAAACGGAAATCATGCATTTTAAATGCCTCCATGTGGAGATTTAAACCTGTCAACTACTTTTCTTTGACTTCCCTCCTTGTCACATAAAGAACCCTCACAAAATGAGAGTGAAATGAATGAAACATTCTAATAATGTTTACAAGATTAAAGTAATTTATTTTATGAACAGTCTGTAATAAAAATATTTTAGGGTAACACATCTATTAAATATAAGGGTTGTTTAAATAGTTCTATTTTAAAATATATATATGTTAATTTTTTATTTTAGATTTGATTAAAAATTTTATTTGTTTTCTCTTCAAATAAAATGGTTAGATTGTGTGTTTTCAAGTTGTATTTGTACTTCATATGAATGTTATTATAGCTTTCACAATCCATGTTATAATGTCATTCTATCTCCATCAATCACGTTTACAAAATTGGCATGTTCTCATTTTCTACTCCTCTTTAGGAATTGTCCACCTATTCGTCTCACATTTAAGATGGTGTGAGCTAGTTTTTAACTAGGTCATCAACAATTTTTCCTTCAATTTGATTTATACTCCTATGTATTCTTTTTCATTATGGTCCCATGTAGGGTTAAACTATTTGATATGTTTTTTCAACCTAATTTGTTTTTTCCATGTAACAATTCTAATATTTTCCTCACATATTTTTTTTATTTCGTTGTTGGTGTTTGGACATTTTCTTTGCATGTTGATGTCCCTTTTAGTCATCAACTTGTCTTTTTAAATTCACGTGTTATTCATTTTGCTTATCTCTTCCTCTTTTTAGATGACTTAATGTCTAGGTCATTGTTCATGCCTCCAATGAGAAAGTGCCTATTTTAGGTAATACAATCTCATACAAATATGAAGTTTTGATTTTTGAGGTTGCTTTTAATTAAATGTTTTTAGCAAGAATAGACTCAACTTTTGGTTCTCTTTATTTGCCTCCTTTTTCTATCTAACACATTGTGGCTCCAAAATTCATCTATCAAGGACTATTGACATGAAAAGCAAGACAAATAGAGTTGTTTTTGTTTTCTAGTACCATAACTCACCATTCTTACATTTACTTTTTCGTAAGTATAAATATTTCTACCCTACTTATATTTTATTTTGACTTGCATGTCTCTCAATTAAGCCTATTGTGAAAATCAAGCTTGAGATACTTTCATTTTTCCACTACTTTCAATCAGTTTCCCTTGGAAAGGAATTTTATTTTTTTATTTTTTCTCCATAATGAAAAGAACATTATTTTAGTTTTTCCAATGTTCACTTTCATCCTAACATCTTGATAGAAGAACTCTACAACCCTCGAGTGCTCTCGCAAATTATGTAATTTTTTGGAATCAAGATAAGATCATCTATATATAAGAATAGCTTAACTGCATATCTAGCAAGCTAAATACCTCCTCCTCCAACTTTGTTTACCTAGTCCTCCAACTCATCAATGTATGGTCTAAATATGTGTGGTAAATTACTCATCCTTGTTTGACACTAATATTGATTCCAAAGCATTTTGGTATTCCTCCATCTATTCTACTTTTGGCCCTAACTTGCTCATAAATCCTATGAATTACCACTCTATACTCTTCTAGAACCCCAAGTTTCTCCATTACATTCCAATTTTTTCCTCCATGCACTATGTCAAATTCTTTTCTAAATTAACAAAAATCTTCTTATTGTTGGGTATCTCACATGTTTTCAATTAAGTACTTAAGGTTGATAGTAGTGGTCAATGGATTGTTTTGGTATAAAACCTACGTATCCTTTTTCTCTTTTCTCTTTTCTCATCTTTTCATGCCTATTTACTTCCTTATGAAATATTTATTGATATCAAGGAGCAGTACTTTTATGCTCGAGATTGATAAGTTTCTAGGGTAAGTAATATGCTTGAGATGGAAAATACTCAAGGAGGAATACCTTCATGTTCGAGATTGGTAGGTGTCTAGGGGCAGTACTATGATTGAGATGCGCAGAATTCGAGGAGAAGTACCTTTATGTTTGAGACTGATAGGTGTCTAGGGGCAATACATACTCAAGATAGATAGTAGTCATGGAGCATTATATGCCAGTGATGGATAACCTTGGCTGCTTAGTCATCTGATGGATGGTAGGGAAGAAAGTTCCTAGCAAGTTCAAGTAGGTAGCATATATATCACCTCGTAACCTTATAACTATTGTGGAATGGTATCTTAAGTCTACCAATGGTAGGTGCACCTTGAGATTTGGTCACTGGGGAGATATTCTATACACTACTTATGGGTTGAATGCCAACTCTCTCTCTCACCATGGGTGACAAAATCCACTTGGAGGGGTGGATAAGGTTTTGAATCCACTTTGGTTGGGGTCATTTTGCACCCCCCATAAACTAGAGAAAATCAATGGCTTGGATCATTCTTGAATCACAAACATTTAAGGTATGTTCTATTTATTTTAGCAACAATCTTCTATTGGTTATGGTAGTATGCTTGTAATGATAACAAAAAAGATTATGTAGAAATGCTTCCTTTTGTTGGGGTTGTTTTCATAGAGTATTGACAACACTTATCATGAAGGAGTTAGAAAACTCAAGCTCCACTATGAATATAGAACCAACATGGTATTCCATGAGTCTAGAACGATACCTCACTAGAGTATTGGAAATAGGAGACCAAGTTGTGAAACTCATACAAATTTCACAAAACTAAAATTGTACCCAAGATGAACACAAAACTTTGAAATAGGTATAACAAACTGTAAGACCCTATCCCTTGCGGAATTGTTTATCCTATTAGTTGTTGATGCTTTATATGCTACATTTTATGTTCTTTTATGTTGGATAGTAAACATAAGTGATTGTTGTTGCTACACCACAAAGATGGTCATATTCTTGATTATCTTATCTAACGGTTGTGAATTCTTGTGATAGTCAGATGAGTTCCATTCTTTATCTATGTAAATGTGCAATGATCAAGATGCTCAATTATTGGTCATATTATTATGTATATTAAGTGGATTGCATTATGTTAGGTGATTACATATCATAGATGTGATTGGGTGTGATTATGAAGACAATTATTGATATTCAATGTTACTTATACTAGTATACATTATAAGTTAAATATTCTATTAATATCAGCGGTGGTATTTTGATAACAAATAGTATTCACTCAATTTTTCCTTGAATCTATAACAGGTATCATACAAGTAAGGAGTGTTGTTGTGTAGATTAGTGGATCTAATTTTCTAGTTGATTATTATTCTTGGAATTTTTATTTCATAAGTCATTTATTTTAATTATTATTAATCATGAGTAATATTGACACACTTTCTTGGTTGAGTAAATAGGTTAAGAAATTGGTCAATGTTGATAAGGGGGGGTCACATAGCTACTTCCTTTATTGTATCCTTGTGAAATATTATTCTTGTCATGGGCATGTGATTTAACCTTGTTTTTTGTGGTACTGGTTGTGTGTATGTGAGAGTTGTTTATTTAGTCCCTTGAGTCACTTTATTAATATGGTCACTTATTTTATGTTTTATTCAAAGTCTCTATGTGGTCTTATTTATTTTAAAATTTCCCTAGGTGATAGGTTTATGGGGTAGGGGTATTTTTTATTCCATAAAATCCCTTAAATTATAAAGTCTAAAACCTACTCTAATTACCCACTTATGAAAAGAGACGAAAATTAGAGGTGAAAGGGTGGTTGGGAAGTTAAAAAGGTGGTTGCATTTTCCCCTTCCATTTATTCTTTCTATTTGTGTGGAGGAAGGGATTTTCTCTCTTTTTTCTTTTTGGATTGTTCTTGAGTTCATGTTTGGTTTTCATTATTCATTTTTGAGTTCTTGCCAAGTTTGTGAAGGAGGAGCAATGGAAGAGAGCACTTGGAGATATTTTTCCACAAGTTGGATAAAAAAATTTCTTTGTGAGGTCTACCTTTTTAGTTATCTATCTTTGTTTATTTGTAATGAATTTTTTGTAATATTGGTCTTGCTTATAAAAAATCTATGTGAAATTTGATGTTGAATCTCTTGTGTTGTTGCAAGTAGTGTTTTTGGGGTTTGCATTGGTTGATTCTTCAATTTTGTTTACTTTAATTTTAATTATACCCTTTTTGTGTGTTAAAACAAAGAAATATGAATGCAGGACGTTGTGATGTGCAAAGTATATTAATTGTAGACTTGTAGTAACGAAAAAAGTGAGCCTTTTCCCTTACTTGGTTTGTAATTGACATTAAAGTTGAATTAATGATGTCTTGGAGTGGTGTTATAATGTGTTGTACACATTCACACTATTATAGGACCTTTATTTGACTAAAACATGCCTTGATTGATCCTTTGCAAGGGTGTTGTAAAGTGTTGTAACACACTTTCTCACTTTTTTAAGATGTATTTGCTTAATTAAGCCTAATAGGCCCCTTTCTAATAAAATCTACATAATGTGTATATTGTTTAAGTGTTGCAAAGTGTTATAAAGCACTTTCAAATTTATCCAGGTGGTATTAATTAATTGAGGATAATTAGAGTAATTAACCCCCTTTTAATTCAAATTTAGGCCTTAATTTTGACACCTCTCGAAGATCTATCTCGACAATCATAATTTAATTAACAAAATATTTCATTGGGAAAATTTTTGTCCTAGTTAGTTTAGCCAGGACCAATTCACCCTTGATGGTGAATGGGTCCTCCCTTAATAGGACCCCCCTTTCTCAGTTGATCCAAAATGGGTTTTTAGCCCTCTTTCAATCCTCCAGGGTTAGGTCCTAGCAAACTAATCCAAGACCCATTTGCCCAAGATGGAAAATGGGTCCTCCCTTAATGAGACCCCCCTTTTTGAATTTTATTCTAGCAGGATTTTAATAATGTTTCTTTCCAAATCTAGTGTAAGCCTTAATTCTTTGAATTTTGAGGTTAATCTCCTAATTTAGTATAAATAAGGGGTTAATTCACATAATTTCACCTAATATTTTCAAGATAGAATCATAATACTTCACAAGAGAATTATAGAGCATTTAAAGAGCATTCATAAGGCATTTCAAGGAAGATTTAAGTGTTTATTGCAGCAATTCAGAGTCTTATCATCATGTAAAGGGTTTAATGCATTCATGTGTGTTGAGCTAAGAAGTTAATGTTGCATTGAGGATCCATTTACAAGCATCATCTCACATCCAAGATCTACATTCTTAATAGCCACTACATATTAGTTTGTAGATTTGATTCACAAGACTTCATCCTAGGTGACATCATTTACATACTTCATGTTTCATGCTTCGATTCCTTTATTTCATCACTTGGTTTGATTACCTACAAGGGGTTTGACTGAGGCAAACCCCCATTCACTAACAAATAACAATTTTTTCTACCCTTGAGTGTGTGATTGTATATTTATAAGTTGAAGATCAAGTTGAGCAAGATTTCAAGCAAAATTGTTAAAGTTGCAAAGTTGCAAAATGTTGTCGTTCAAAGTGCAAGATCATGGAAAGAGCTCTACAAAATTGAATGCATACTTCCAAAATCTGATAATAGGGAGTTTAAGAGTTCAGACATCAAGGAATAGGATCCTGAAATCATTTTTTTGAAACCCTAAAAGGATCCATTCGACACTTAAGGCGAATGAGTCCTCTGTAGCTCAAAAACAACAAATTTATGGCCAAGTACACAACATTTTATGCCCTAAAAACATCCCCGATGGTTTCTATAATAGTTAGGTTGCATTTATGATTGTTATTGGCATCTTATTTTACATAATTTGAGTGTTTAGGGCCTTACAAAAATAAGTGGTAAATTCTCTTGTTCATGCATTTGGGTCTACCCTATTTTTCACCCTAATCATTAATGGTGAACCCAACTTATTCAACATTGCATTTTTTTGATTTTTAGAGTCTTCATTGCATCTTAAGTTAGATCTTACATTTTCATTAAAACCTCATTTATGGTTACTTATTTTGCATTGAAATATTGCATATCATATGGGGTTTAGATTTGCATTTTTTTGCATCTCTCTACATCTGAAAATTACAAAAATAATTCAGTCATTTTGCATCTCATTTAGATCTCATACAATTTCATTTGAAAATCAAAATAAAATTGCATTTCAAACTAGGATTTGCATTTCATATTTTCATTACATTTTACATTGAATTTTTGGAAAAACTAAAGCTGAAGCTTACTATTTCAAACCTAGAACTGAAAGATGTATTTGAGAACTTGCAAATCATTAAAAAATAGTTTAAAAATACCAAACGAGAACCCATTTTCCTTTATTTGTGAATAAGTCCCTAATCAGGTCTAATTTGTACCTTTTGACATCTGAAAAGGCATTAAAATTAACTCTAAAATCCACTGAAATATCCCAGAAAGACCTAACTAGGACCCATTCACCCTTACTGGTGAATGAGTCCCTATTACCTACAAATCTGCATTTTCAGGACATTAAAATCTTAGTTTTTAGCTTCTATTTAGTGTTGCTATCTTTGTGTTTCAATTTCATTGCATTTAGCTTAAATTGCTTCATTTTAGTGCATTTTTAAAAGTTCAAAATTGCATCAAAAAAATTCATTTTCATTGCATTGTGTAATTATCAATAAATTGCATTGCTTAGACTTTGAAAATTGTATTTCATTCTTGGTTATTACATTATCCCTTTACCATTCTATTGTTTGCACATTGAGGTTGTAAAACTTGTATGAGCTTTACAACTTGGTGTCATATTTGTAATACTATTATAAGACATAGTTTGAGGCTCATGTCATCCCATGATATCTCACTTGTTGTGGATATTGGGTTTCCTAACTCTCTTTCTGATAGTTTGAGAATCAAACCTCCATGGCTCATAGTTTGCATACTTCATTTCCTATGGCTTCACCTCCTACAACCAATGTCCTTAACATTACTATTACTATCTAGGTACCATTACCACTTCCACTTAATCTTTGGGTTCTACTCAAATTCAAGCTAGAATTCCAATTTCATCCTCCACAATAGCAATATCCATCCCTGCATACCCTAGTACACAACCTACAACAACATTCCAACCTATAACAACATTCCAATCTACAACTACATTCCAACCCACAACAACATTCCAACCCGCAACAACACTCTAGCCTACAACAACCTTTCAACCCACAACTACCATTCAACCAACCACAACAAGTATACCTACTAGCATCGTATACACTTCCTTAGGTATTCCCACAAGAATTCCTTTAACCTTTGTGCCTTCAAATATAATATTTCGGCAACAATCCAACTCCACCAACCTATAATTCACTAGCCCTCTACATAGATACACTACACCACCTTATTCCCCTCAACCTTATAACCAAAATGACCCTCTCATTAACTCACTTTTGCAAACCATGACATCCCTTCAACAACAAGTGGCAACATTCCAATAGAACAATAATGGTCAAACTTTTCAATACGTCAAGTCTACATTATTTTTCCTCGATTTATTAAGAGCACAAACACCCAAAGGTATAGATATCCCTCAATTTGATAAATATGGTGGGAGAGGAGATCCTGTAAGCCATGTTTTTGCCTTCACAACCTTGTGTAGTGATTTCATCTTTGAGCATAAACTGTTGGCTAAGCTATTCCCTAGATCTTTGAAGGATACTACTCCATAGTGGTTTTCCTCTTTACCAACCAATTCAATTGGTTTATTCAATGAAATCATTGATATCTTTTACAACCGCTTCCATATTCACATAGCTCCTATGGACAATGATTTTGGATAACCCAATTGCTTTAAGCTCCTTCTAGGGTTTTTCACCTAAAAGGAGAAAGGAATGGGGTCCAAAATGAAAATGTCTGCACTCAAGATTAATGTAAATGAGATGTAATGTATCTAATTATGATGTACTAATGCATTGATCTAAAAAGAAAATGGTTTAATGATGCTAAACCTAAGAAATACAAAGTGTTGGAAAACACCTAAAAATGCAAGTAAATGATGAAATAACTTAACAAAGTTGGAGAGGTGCACCCAGAATCTAAAATCAAATGTAGAAAGATTCTGGAATCTTGAAGGTTTGATTGAAAATGCTAAATAGGACACTTATGCCAGGTTGGGCAACATAGTCCCAGTTTTGGGGAAAACTTGTTGGAACAAGAATCTACCAAATGGGTATCCAGAAATGCAAAAACCACTTTTTAAGTTTAGAAGTGGGAATAATTTTCCAATGATGGTGACTTAGTCCACCTACAAATTTTAGGAATCTAGGGACATGATCATGTAGCTTTAGGCCTACAGTTTCTTTCCTAACAGGTGTCCGCACTTGATTCTGAAGAAAATGAGATAAAAAGAGTATCCAAGCTTGAATTAGGTCTTTGATGACTTGAATAGATTTAATGACTTATTGGCCACTTTTCAACACCAATTTCTTTGACAAATCTGCCTACAAATCCTGCAAACACACATGCAAAGAGGGAAATATGGTTAAGGGTTAGAGTATAGCGGTTTGCCTTGGTCAAACCCCACTTTGATAATCAAACCCTATGAAATGAAATGAAATGGAAAGAGAATGATAAATAAACAACATGCAATGTCATAAACTTACCAAACCCTTGATGTAGGAATCTAAAGATATGCAATGAAGTGCTCCAATGGATGACTTAGATTATGCCTAAATTGCTTGAATACTTGAAAGATTGAATGCTTAATGAGTGCAAGAGATTATGAGATTGTAGGAGATGAACAATGAGGGGAAAAGCCGTTATTTTTACTTGATTTTACTAAATTTCCTAAAAATAACACATCACAAGCTGACCTCAAGGGTTAGAAAATGAAATCCCGCTAGAATTTTGAAATAATTTTGATTTTTGTGCCAAAAAGGACTAAGATGCCCCTATTGGAAACTTAGTCCCACTTAATAAAATTAAGTGGTTGTCGAGAATTACAGGGTCATTAAATGTTTTCTAACGGGAATATTCTCAAAAACACACTTAAGGGGGACTGAAAAGTGTATTAAAGGGTCATTTAAACATGAGAAAGGGTTAAATTAGTGATGAAAAGTCTAGAAAAGCATGAAAGTGGGTTACAAAAATTTACAATGCTTTACAACACTTTGAAGTAAGACTTGGTAAGTGACAAAAAGGAGTTATTTAGGTTAATTATGATAAGAAGAGTCTAGAAAAGTGTTGAAATAAGCTATAATAGTTCACAACACCTTTACAAGACATCCTAGAAGTCTAAATGATTCACAAGGGTCTAAGACCTAATGTTAATGAGTTGGTCACATTACAACATTAAATCTAGGTAAAATCAAGCCAAAGTCCATAAGAGAGACTCAATTGAGCATAAAAATGTCAACTATACATTTTTTTGTGACACACTAAGCCCACACTTTAGTGAGACGATTAACTTGCTTCAAACTCTTGCTAAAGTAGCCTAACATGCACATTGAGAGGGATCCAAATGCACACATGTTGGTAAGATGAGACAACCATAATCAAGGAGGATGATCAAGCCCTCAGGATTAAGATCCCATGGAAAACCAAACATAAGCACAAAGGAACACACATGATGATGAGAAAGGAAGAAAGAAAGCTTTGATCATCTATCCAACTTATTGTGGATTAGATCTAGGCTATTTGTTTGGAAAAAGAAATGTGTACTCACTATGGGGCAACAAAACTTATGGTTGTCCCCCAGGTCAGAAGACCCAAGTATACTAACTCTTGGGCCACATAACTTCTAGTTGTCCTTGGGGAGATAAATCCACAACATACTCAATCTGGGGCCAAGAAACTATTGGTTGTCTGTGGGGTGAGAAATACCAAAAAGGTGGCTATGGGGAAAATCATGCCACAAAATGGGCTTCCCGTTCAACCATATCAAAGTTATACCTCCTGATAATTTTAATAAGGCACCACAAAGATAGTGTCGGTTCGTGCTTCATGAGATAAGCAAAGCTTTGTATGCTTAGAGCTCATGAACAAATGCAATGGTACTACAGGCATGCAAGCTATGTTATGCAAGGTGGCCATGTAAATTCAAAATGAAACATGCAAAATAAATGTTCAAATGAGTCTTGTTTGGATCATGCGAGATCTATAACTTATGGAACATTGTTTCTAATGTCTTGAAGAGAGGACCAATCAAAGAATAGAAAATTTGCAACTTAGGGGATGTAGTGTGTTGCATCAGACCACCAAGAGGAATGTAATATGCTAAGATAGATCATGCTTATGAAGGAAATCACACCCAATGTCATCCACAAAGTGACAAATGCATCGTATGAAGTAACAAGGCTACACTAAGAACCATGAAAAAGAAAAAAATACAAAATGATAATGCCAATGTATGCCCCCACTTTAAAGGAATTTCTACACACTATTCTATGAGCAATTACTTTAAAGTAGAAAATGAAAAATGCAAAAAGAAAACAAGACATGAGAGCCAACTTGGAAAGCCCCTATGCCAAGTCATGTGTTTCTGAGTAAGGTTGCATCATGTGAAGGAAAAGAAAAAGAAAAGAGGGTTGCCCCTAAAATGAAAACACCAAACACATAAGGGATCTATGGATTTGGAGTCAATATGTTCATTGCTACAATATTATTATTAAAGAGCTCGGAACTGTCATCATTCCCAGAATACATAAAACTGGAAGAATGACACATAGAGAGCTAAAACAAAAGAAAAAGAACCCTTTTGGGTCAACATGGAAGAGACATAGGGTGTCTCAATGCTTTGCATTCTCCCCAAAAGGAAAACACAAAACAAAAGTGAAAAAGAAAAAGGAAAAATGAAAAAGAAAGACTTTTAGGTCAACATGAAGGAGACATTTTGGTCTCAATGCCTTACATCATCCCCAAAAGGAAAACAGAAGAAAAGAAAAGAAAAGGAAAAGGAAAAAGGACCTTTTGGGTCAACATGGAAGAGACATTGGGCATCTCAATGCTTTGCATCATCCCCACAAGGAAAACACAAAACAAAAAGGTGAAAAAAAAGTAAAAGGACCTTTTGGGTCAACATGGGAGAGACATAGAGTGTCTCAACACTTTGCATCATCCCCAAAAGGAAAACAAAAAACAAAAAAGTGAAAAAGAAAGTAAAAGGACCTTTTCAGTCAACATGGAAGAGACATAGGGCATCTCAACATTTTGCATCATCCCCAAAGGAAAACACAAAATAAAAGAGAAAAATTGAAAGCGATGTATAACATATAGAAGAATGTAGCTACAAATAGAGGAAGTGCACAAAGAGAGAGAACATCAAACATCATGTCACAAGGGAACATGATATGCACACACAATCAAAGAAAGGAAAAAGGAATAGCAATGCAAATGTAAGTCAAGCATCAAATGAGGCATCCACCTCCCAAGCATAAGGTGAACAACATAGCTAGGGGACAAAGACAGGTGCATCACTAGGACAAGGCTAACAACTTCTTGCCCCCACTAGGTGCAAGGAAAGTGTGAGCCAAGGTAGGTGATCGGAAAGTACATGCAATACTGAGAATGGAAGATGCTACAACTAGTGCATGTGAAGGAATGGAAAGTGTACTATGGATTGATGGGATAGCAGTCGGTGTCATCAAAGTGATACTTATTTAGTATTTCCTTTAATGTCTAACATTCTTCACTGCGGTGTCGAAGAACATGATGGTATTTACAATATGGGATGTTAGAATCTTTAGGATGAATGACCAACATGTTCAAAGCTGGTAAAATTATAAGCCCTCTATTTAAAATCTTTTGCAGTTTTCATTCAAATTTAGGTGGTGGATGGAGAGGAAACTTTAGTTTTTTCAGCTTGTAAGGTTGCTTACGTTTACTAGATTCACCCTTTTCATGAATAGAAGGAGGAAGAGGACCCATGGGGATCTTGGTATCCTTATCATTAGTATCATTGAAGGGTTGTTCACAATGAAGAAGGATGTTCAAGTCAGGAGGGGCTTGATAGCCTATCCCTTTTTTTCTTTTCTTAGTACTGACTTTCTCAAAAAGTTGATGGATTTCGTGTTCAGTGGTGATGTCACATCCTTTTTTTCTTAGAATAGTAAACCCTTTACCATAAGATTCCTCAAGGTTGATAGGGGTATTAGTGACTTTTTTTTATCATAGGATGGTTGTGGAATTGCTTGTGAAGAAGAACTAGGTCCTCCTAGATAGGAGGGAACTTAGGTCCTTCATTGGTTTTAAGATGTAGGAATCCAAATGTATCAGGAGATATAGTAGGAAGGTCTTGGGATTTCAAGGAAGGATAAAATGTTTTATTGGCTTCAAGGTTGTTAAGGAATTCATTAGAGAACTCATTCATTCTAGCATCATCTTCTCCTATGATTTCAACATCATGAGGAGTTGAAGGAGCATGAGGAAGCTCAAGGTCATTAGGATCATAGCCAAAGGCATAGTTGTACATGTCAACTAAGGATTTCAATGATTTTAAATACTTACTAAAGAAAAAATCCATGATGACAATGAGTGAAAGTAAACTAATATGCTAGAAAGAGAATAAAAAAAGAAATCTGGAAAGTATGACAAAAGGTAGTAATAGAAAACAGAAAGACAGAAAATTCCTAGAAAATGCCAGAAATTACAGTGTAAAATATGGAGAAGGACTAAGTCGCCCAGTGTGGCAATTTAGTCCCAGTGATGATTTTTTAAGATTTTTCAAAAAAATTGAATGCAATTTTATGTCTTTCGGATGCACGGATGCAACTACAATATGAAAATGCAAATTTTTTGTTGTTTTCAATGTAAAAATGATGCAAAAATGCAAGCTATTTGAGTTTTTCACTAATGCAATTTGTCAAACCCTAGGATGCAATTTGAACAATGCAATAACTAATGCAATGAAAATGAAACCTAGGATGCATTGAAAAGCAAAAGTAAATATGTTCAAAATTTGAGGTTTACCAAAATGTGGATAATGATTTTGGATAACCCAACTACTTTAAGCTCCTTTTAGGGTTTTTCACCTAAAAGGAGAAAGTAATGTAGTCCAAAATGTGAATGTCTACTCTCAAGATTAATGTAAATGAGATGTAATGTATCTAATTATTATGTTCTAATGCACTAATTTGGAAAGAAAATGATTTAATGATGTTAAACCTAAGAAATGCAAAGTGCTGGAAAACACACTATGATATGCAAAAAGACCTAAAAATGCAAGTAAATGATGAAATAACTAACAAAGTTGGAGATTGTACCTGGAATCTCAAATTAGATGTAGAAATATTTTGGAATCCTAAAGATTTGACAGAAAATGTTGACTGGGACACTTATGCCAGACTAGGCGACTTAGCCCCAGTTTCGGGGAAAACTTGCTAGAACAAGAATCTAGCAAATGGGTATCAAGAAATGCAGAAACCACTTTTTAGGCCTAGCAATGGGACTAATCTACCAAGGATGGAAACTTATTCCACCTACAAATTTCAAGAATCTAGGGATAGGATCCTATAGCTTCAGGTTTACACTTTCTTTTCTGACAAGTGTCCACACTTGATTCTATAGAAAGCAGGATGAAAAGAGTCTCCAATCTTGAAATAGGTACTTGATGACTTTAATAGATTTAATGACTTATTGAACACTTTTCAACAGTAAATTTCTTTGACAAATCTTCCTACAAAGATTGCAAACACACATGCAAAGAGGGAAAAATGGTTAAGGGTTAGAGTATAGGGATTTTCCTTGGTCAAACCTCACTTTGGTAATCAAACCCTATGAAATGAAATGAAATGGAAAGAGAATTATAAATAAAAAACATGAAATGTCATAAAATTACCAAACCCTTCATGTAGAAATTTGAAGATATGCAATGAAGTGCTCCAATGGATGACTTGATTATGCCTAAATTGCTTGAATACTTGAAAGATTGAATGCTTAATGAGTGCAAGAGATTATGAGATTGTAGGAGATGAAAAATGAGGGGAAAAACCATTATTTGTACTTGATTTTACTAAATTTCCTGAAAATATTACATCACAAGCTGACCTCAAGGGTTAGAGAATGAAATCCCACTAGAATTTTGAAATAATTTTGATTTTTGTGCCAAAAAGGACTAAGATGCCCCTATTGGAAACTTAGTCCCACTTAAGAAAACTAAGTGGTTGTCGAGAATTACGGGGGCATTAAATGTTGTCTAATGGGAATATTCTCAAAAAAAACACTTAAGGGGGACTGAAAAGTGTATTAAAGGGTCATTTAAACATGAGAAAGGGTTAAATTAGTGATGAAAAGTCTAGAAAAGCATGAAAGTGGGTTACAACACTTTGAAATAAGACTTGGTAAGTTATAAAAAGTAGTTATTTAGGTGAATTATGATAAGAAGAGCCTAGAAAAGTGTAGAAATGAGTTACAACAGTTCACAACACCTTTACAAGACATCCTAGAAGTCTTAATGATTCACAAGGGTCCAAGACCTAATGTGAATGTGTTGGTCACATTACAACATTAAATCTATGGAAAATCAAGCCAAATTCCATAAGAGAGACTCAAGTGAGCATAAAAATGTCAACTATACATTTTTTGGCGACACAGGTCCAAGATGACCCTTGTTGATTTAATGACATGCAAGCAAAAAGAGGATGAAAAAGTGACTGATTTCATAGGAAGATATCAAACAATTTATTCACAAGTGAAATTAAAATTCCTAATGTCAACGTTCAACTAATTTTCATTTCCAACTTACAAGATAAACTCTAATGAAATTGAAATGTTGAGGTTTCCATCTTTCACACGGTTATCTACAGCCCTTCATGACCATCAAAACACGACTAGCGGTCGTCATGTGAAAAATCCCCCTAGTCATCCGAAAAAGTCAAAATCCACAACTCAAAACAAATATCAACCATTCAAGAAACAAAATAAGGGATTTCTACAATTAAATCCTCCTCAGACAAGTCAACAAAACAACAATCAAGTGGCTACTATAAAAACAACAATTCCTTTCAAAGATAGGGAGAGAGAATTCACTTCTTTACTCGATACCCTTCACAATATAATGTTACAGCTTACTAAAAAAACATGCTTACCTTACCCCCTATTAGAGAACGTGATACTGGGTGACTGCAGAAAGATGGGGGGCCAAAAAGGGGGTTTAAGTGGCCACTTTTTTCTGAAATCAGGAAATACTGACTTTGGATTAGAAATTGAGGATAGTTACACTCAAAATTTTGAGATGCAACAAAAATAAAGATCGTAGTGTTCTGAGTCTACTTTCTAAACTACTAATTTATTTTGAAAATGGTTGAGATTAAGGGGTTCAAAAGAGGGACCCACAGAAATTGATTTTGTTTTTGTCAAAAAAAATAACATAGTAACTTTTGTGGGAACATAGCATGGTGAACTTTTTTTTAGTATTTTTAAAATCACTTTGTTGAGAAATTAGCTAATAGTATGTAGTTTATGCATGATTTTTTTGATAATTTTTTAAGGAATATTTGATTTTTTACTAATTTTCAAAGTGGACACTTCCTAAAAAATAGAATTTTGGTTGTGCTACCCCTACAAATTTTGGAAACTAATTAATATTTTAATTAAATTTGTAGAATAGAGTGTAGTTTCTAAAAATGTAATTTATTTGAAATTTTCATGAACGGTTAATTTATAACGAAAAATAACCAAACACTGCTTTTTACTAAAAAAGAGACACACAGACAAAAGAAATTATAGATCAAAGGCTTAACATTGTCAAAAATTGAAAAAAATGACATCATTAGATAGCTATGAGAGAGCCTAACATTACCCAAGTGTTTGATTTGTTCGACATTGAAACACATGCAATCCTAATGGTGAGCATGAACCCGATTATGTGAAATATTATAGAATTTGCAAAAACACGTCTTTGGTCATTGGGAGGGTCCTCAAATCCTTTGGGTTGGTATTCCAAGGAAAATACAAAGCCTAAGGCTTGGGGATTCCTAGAGCAAGATATAACGTGAGTGTGTTATAATGCGCTCACGTTATATCTTAGTTTTGACATGGTTTTTTGTGTTTGTGCAGGACATGTCTAGCAAGACATAATGCAAGTGCATTATAACACACTCGTGTTATGTTTTTCTTTATGTTAAATGCTACTTTATTGAATATATTTGTGTGTTTGTATGTAAATGTATGTTTGTATTTCATGTATGTATGTATGCATGCATGCTTGTATGTATGTATGTATGTATGTATGCTTGTATGTATGTATCAATGCATGTATGTATGCATTTATGATTGTATCAAATGTATATGTCTAAAAATGGTCATGATTAAGCTTGTTAATTAATTGAATATGAGTTATTTAATTAATTCTCCTAAATTAATCTACATATAAATAAATTTAATTATTTATTTATATCGTTCATCTTCTAAATTCTTCTACCTTAAATTAAATAAATAATTTTATTTAAATATTAACATTTCCATCTTTCGCTTGATTAAATTAAATAAATTTTTATAATTTATTTATATTTAATTATCATTTGGCTCTAAAGTTTGAATATTTTGAATATTTGAATAATGGAATATTCTCCATCCCATAATCGATTTAAAATATTAAATATTTTATTTAATATTTCCTCACCCTATTTTCATTTTTAAACATAATTAAATATGAGTTATTTAATTATGTGAGTTTCCATTTTCATCTCCACTTCTAAATTAAATAAATATATTTTATTTAATTTCTAACTCGTGCTAACTCACCCTTCCAAATTCTTGACTCGCGCTTCGAAATGGAGGTTTCCCTTCAAAACTCAATGATGAAAATTGAAAGAAAAGGGAAACCTTCCATCCTTCTCTTCCACTTTCGAAGATCTCCCGCCGTCTATTCGAACAAGCTTAATCCAGACCGTCGATCGATTCAGCCAATCAAATCTGTTCAAAAACTCTATAATTTTTTGCGCAAATCCAAGCTTTTGGTTACACTACGCATAATCATTCACATTTACACGCACGCACTCACTTTTGCATAGCCATACTTTTAATCAGCTTATGCATTCATATCAGTTTCAATATCACAACCATACTTTCATATTAGCATAGCTTTTGCATTTAGCATAGTATGCACTTTTAAATCTCATTCTTTAGCTGTCCTTTTGTTGAGCTCCATCTGCTGATCTAAGAGCTATTCGAAGCAACAAAATGCTGAAGTTAGAGGAAGATAAGACAGTTTCGGGAAGCTACAGTTACGGTTTGCATATTTTGTTTCCTTTTTAGCTTTTTGATTTAATGTCTTATTAATATGTGTTTGATTTTATCTAAATTAATCCAATATTTCACTCACACATAAAATGGCGCCCACCGTGGGGCCTGAACCCATGAATTTAACATTTTCTGCAAGTTTCTGTTGACAGTTCCGCATTCTGGAATCAGCTTTCAGGAAAAAAATTGGCGTTTAGGCGCATTTGAAATTTTCTGACACGCATACGGGGATTTTTAACTTTTTGTTTTGCAGGATTTTGGAGAGCATACCGTGACTGTTTAGGCATATCCCATGACTGTTTAGGCGCATCCCATGACTATTTAGGCGCATCCCGTAACTATTTACGCGCATATAGAGTCTTTCTTTCGGCATACACAGTAACTATTTTTAAAACATTTAAATCTCTTGCGGCATAGTTAGTTTCTATTTAGGTGCATATAGCATCTATTTAGGTGCATCTAATATCTATTCTGGTGCATCTAGCATCTGTTCCGGTGCATATACCCTATGTTATGGTGCATATATCTTCTAGCGCATATAGCTTATGTTCGGGCGCATATAGACTGTAACAAAAATACAGAATTCTGAGTCTGATGCCTTCCGCAGACAGAATTCTTTTCTTCTGAATTTTAAAATGAAGCAATCTAGGATAGTCACCAAACAATGAATTTTTGCAGTTAAAATTGAACAATCTATTTTTGGTGAAGCAATATCTTCACCTAGATTAGATCATTGTGATTTGTAATTTAAAAAGAACATCTACTTGCTTTGACTGTGGCAATAGGTCTATGCTCTCCCCTTAACTGGGTGATCAAAATACCAGACTTGACTTTTTAATTTTCATGCAATTTTACTATTTCAATTACATCCTTTAGAGAGCCTGTCGTAGTGAGAAAAAGTACTCACCCTACGGGAACAACTCAAGTGGGTTCAAGCCAAAACCAGGATATTCCATCCCACTATAAAATTTAAAGCAAATCTGGGGAAACCCTCTTTTGCCAGTAGTGTGCAAGATAACCATCCCCAAAGCCTTTGTTCTAAAGGTTGGGAGGTCTCCTGAGGGAGTTTATTATTGCCGCACCGAACGAAAATCCTTACTACGAACCTAGTGTAGTGGCCAACCGAGTCATTTCCAAACATTCTAATAATCACAGTGCAAGGGGAGGGAAGAATCTGCCCCCAAGACACTCACCATATAACTGCCAAGGACGTTTGCTCAGGGGATCCGGTATCCACTTCCATAACTCTAAGTAAACACCTGGAAAAGAAAAAAACATGGGCGCCCCTTTGGGGGTGACACAGCTGTGTGAGTGACGCAGTTCTAAGATGTGGGTTGTTGATTACTAGAATGACCTACTTGAGCATTTAAGAGTGAGTCTATCTGAATTGTCTTTCATGTGGAAAACCTGTGAAAACATTTGATGAAAAAAAATTTCTTGGTCAAACACTTCATGTTAGAATAGGGTTTTAAGAACAACTTTTTTCAAAAAAATGTTTGTTGTGTCTTCCATTACATTAATTCAAATAAAGAGATCATCCAAAAGGAACATGAAGAACAACAACTGAAAGCCACTTAAGAGTTTTTCATATCATTGATTCAAAAAACACTCCCAACATTTTTCCCATGCTTAGAGATTGGAAGTCAACAAAGTTTCCCAAGAAATCATTGTCTAAAAGAATCAAAAAACCCAAGAAGCCGTTAGGATACAAGAAGACACTGCAAAAGAGAAAATTCTTGTACAAAAGTCGACAAGTCTTGCTTCACTATCGAGGATTTCTTCATAGATATCAAGATTTTGTTAGAGGATTCACTGATGAATATGTTGTAGATCCCTTAGATTCTCGAGCCTATTATCAGAGATTAGCTCTATCACAATGGAATAATCATAACCAACCTCTTGATTTTACCAACATACCACAACCTTCTATAGAATATCCTTCACACCCCAGCCATATTTTGCAAAGATCTTGGGAGAATTTCTTTAAAAACAAAGATCAAAATCTTTTAGAGTGCACCTTTCAAAACAGCTTTCTAATTTTTGGTTCAACTTCCCCATCCGGATTCTGAAATCCTTCATCAATTGGAAGCCACAATCAATAAGTTATGAGCATCCTTGATCATATCACAAGATTCTATATCTTATCGGATCAAGATATCATCACCATCGTACTTATCAAAACTAGGGTCTAAGTTTAGAAGAATTTCTCAAAATCATATGCTTATCTCCACAAGATCTCAACATAATAAATTGAAGGATACAATCCAAAAAGGAAGTCAAATTCAGAACACTCAAGAAGAAGGAGAAAGCAGTAATCCCCTTTTCAACATAAATCAAAATCCACTTTTCAACAACAACATGGACAATAGAGAAGAAAATCCTTTTCATAATTACAAAGATAAAAACCAGGTGGATAGTGATGAGGAACAAGATGAGGAATGCCTTAGAGAGGCTGAACAAGATCCAAAATTCCATAAAGCCATTGAAAAGATCTTGCAGCGAGATAAGGAAAAGTATTTTCGCTAAATTGCCTCATGACTTTGACACTGAAAACTTGAAAAATAAACCTAAAGAAACACCCCTTTCAGATCTTAGTGCCTTGACCCAACAAATCAAGGCACTTCAAGGACAAGTTAAAGAATTGCAAGGGGGAACAACCACAAATAAATATACTCTCGAGGACATTTGTCCTTATCCTTTCGACAGAATTCTAAACATGATTCCTTTTCCCAAGCATTGTGAGATGCCAAAATTTGATCGCTATAATGGGAAAACGGATCCAATCGATCATGTAAGAGACTTCAGAAACATGACATTGGAATTCGCTCATGAAGACACTTACTTGCTGCGATTGTTTCCTAGGAGCGTGGGAGTACACTCTATGGAATGGCTATCTAAGATTACACCTCCCATCAGGACATTCGAAGAATTGATCAACCTATTCATATCATAATATACCTACAACATACAACATTAGATCACCATGACAGATCTTTGCAAAGTTGCACAAAAACCTGGTGAATCTTTCATTACATTTCTTCAGAGATGGAGAAGAATGTTTGCCAGATATCCATGGCCTGTTCCCAAAAAAGAAAAGATGGTTACTTTCGTCAACAGTTTAAATTCAGAAATGAGCTATCACTTGAACTTACATTGTCCTTCTTCTTTTGAGAAAATGATTGAAGATGCCTTAACCATTGAAAATGCTTTGGTCAAAAGAGGCATAATAAAACATGACAAAGAAAATCCTAGCTCATCTAACCATCACAATAATCAAGACAAGTCGAAATTATGGACTCGCAACAAAAACATGGTGAATGATGGTGTTGTTGATGCAAATCATGCTTCGACCAAGCCATTCATCCTTAGTGCTCCAAACACTTGCAATAACAATGTCAACTTGATTGCAAATCACGGAAATAATCCTCCTCCTCCAAGGAACAATTCAAATCCACACTCTACTCCCAATCAAGGGACTTCCAACAACCAAGGTTACCGAGGAACCAATAACAATCACAATTCCTTAGGGAACACCTTGAATTCAAATCCGCAAATATTTTCTTTCTTCTCGAATAGAAGAACTTGTACTCCATTGGGTCAATCTGTAGAATCCGCGTTCAAAGAATTGATGGCCAAAAATGTCATTACTTTACCACCTTAATGGAATTATGAACCCAGTGTAAAACCTCCATCATGGAATGAGGCATACTATTATGATTATCATCGGTGTAAAGGTCATCATACAAACAACTGCCAAGCCTTGAAGAATGTCATTCAAGACTTGATCGACAATGACATCATCACAATAGAAGGAAATCAACAAACCAACGCAGACCACCAAGCATTCCGCAATCCATTGCCTAACTATCAAAAGGGTGAGTCTTCTGAAAAAAATGTGAATCATATCAATGATGATCATATAATCAACCATCTCTACGCAGACGACGAGCGGGTGAATGTCATTAAAGTCAACCAAAAGGTGGAATATAGAGAAGTCAACGCAACAACAAGAGTGCAAGCTAAAGTTTTCTTGAAAGGAACTTCTTCAAAAACCAAAGAGCCCTCACCTCAACATCAATATGATTTGGTCAATCAACTTCAGAAAACCCTCGCTCAAATTTCTATTTTTAAACTATTGAAGATTTCTCCAGGCCATAAAGAAATTCTTGAAAAAGCTCTTATTGAAACTAATGTATCAACTGATTTGGATGTGAATCAATTTCAAGCCATGGTAGGACACTTGTCCTCATCCACTTGCCTTTCATTCTCTGATAAAGATGACGTTTCCATAACTCATCATTGTACTTAGAGGTCATGATTCATAAGTTTCGTATCAGACAAGTTCTAATAGATGGAGGTGTTGGTTTGAACATCTGTACCATGAAATTGGTTAAAGCTTTAGGATTTTATGAGGATTCCATTGACTTCAGAAGAAAGATTACCATAAAATCTTATGATGATGAAGAAAGAGCATCCAAAGGTCTAATCATGCTGCCAATTAGAGTGGGCCCTATCATAAAGAATACTTTCTGTCAAGTACTGGACCATGATCTTGCATATAACATCTTGTTGGGTTGTCCTTGGATCCATGAAATGCAAGCTATCCCATCAACCTATCATCAATGTATAAAGTTTCCTTATGATGGATAGGAAATCACAATATATACTGATAATTCCAATATCCAAACTTGTTCCAACATGAAATCCAGTCAAGATACTTTGGTCCCTAACAATCGAGAAGCTCATGCTAGGACTTCTCTAAAGATTGACACACAAATCATTCAGTTGACCAATAGTTTTGACAAAAAGATGAAATTCAAGGATCATGGAGTTGGAGAATACTCTCTTTGTCTTGCCAATTTACCTACATCACCTTGATCACATGGACAACCGTCTATCAGGGAACATCAAATATCAGCAGCATCAACATCAAAGCAAACACCAATAGAGCCAATTACAAAATTTAATGGACAATTCATCAAAGAAAAATTCCCATGGAAAATCCTGAGGATACAGAAATTTTAAATTGGCTCTATAAAGATGAATATGAAGCAGTCTCTAATGTCAAATTACCCATAGACAAATATGGAAAAGGGTTTTCAATCATGCAGAAGATGGGCTATGATGGTCCTATCAGAAAAATGAAGGAAGGAGTAATTGAACCTATTCACCTCCGCGGACTCGCCGCAAAAGAGAAAACTGGATTAGGTTATGATACTCACTCCAAAGAAAACACATCCAAACAACTGCATGGCGCTATCTTCGTATTACAAGAAAGCTCAGATTCACAAGAAGCATGTTTGACAACAGTTCAGAACTTCTTGGATAACAATTCTGACACAGAATTTGCTGAATATGAATGGGACACCATTTACAATGATGAGTTCTGGAAAGACAAAGAGGTTGATGTAATACACCAGTATGCTCTAACTCTAATTGAAGGTCAAGGTTCAGGGTTCCAACCACAAGAATCTGAACCACAAATCGACTATGATTCTAGTGATACTGAGTCGGATCTAAACGAACAAGATTATCATGAGGACAATATCATCATTGACCCACCTCATACCTCGGATCCTACGGACTACTCTGTTATGACCATGACCATAGCCGATTTCACACAACCTGACGATCCTCTACCTTTAATTCATCCTGATCTCATTGATTGGGATTCAACCGAACCTATTGATATACCTATATTTCCAAATGATGAAGCTATTGTAAACTTCCTTTCCACAGATGATACGAATGATTGTTCCACCAGTGATTCTCGACATAAAGTTTTTGATCAGGACAGTGTCAAGTATCCTAGCTACAAAAGTAAAAATAAAAAAGAAAGATCGAATGGTGAAAACCAGAATCTGGCAGTATTAGATCAAACAAAAGGTAAAATAAAGAGTGTATCAGATGGTGAAAACCTCTTTGAGGCACCAGATGATGGGAAACTTGACACTCTCCTGAAGCACTACCATGAGCGATCGCCTATTCTGATTGAACCTACAAATGCTGTCAATCTTAAGACTTCTGAAAAACCAAGGATTTTACAGTTAGCTGCAGCAATGACAGAGAAAGAGATACCAGAGTTCATGAAATTCCTAAAAGAAAATCAGATCAATTTTGCATGGTCTTACGCTAACATGCCTGGTCTTGATCCTGATCTTATCATGCATCACTTGTCCATCAAACCAGGGACCAAGTTGGTGAAACAAAAACTCAGAAAGATGCACCCTCATGTTGCATTATTAGTTAAGGAAGAACTAAAAAACCTCCTTGATGTGGGCTTCATAAGACCAATCGACTATGCAGAATGGATTTCCAATATTGTTCCTGTATCCAAGCCAGATAAAACTGTCAAAATATGTATAGATTTCAGAGATCTTAATAAAGCATATCCTAAGGATGATTTCCCATTGCCAAATATCGACACCATAGTTGATCTAACAGCTGGCCATGCCATGTATTCATTAATGGATGGTTTTTCTGGTTACAACCAAATCAAGATTGCACAGGAAGATCAGGAGAAAATAGCTTTCACATGTCCATGGGGAACTTATTGTTGGAACGTCATGCCTTTCGGTATGAAGAATGCTAGGGCTACCTATCAAAGAGCCATGACTACAATCTTTCATGACATGATGCATGTCTTCATGGAAGATTATGTGGATGACATATTGGAAAAATCATACACCAGAGAAGGACATCTTGAAATATTATCCAAAATATTTGCAAGATTAGAGAAATTCAAAGTTCGTCTTAACCCTAAGAAATGTGTTTTTGGGGTCAAATCTAGAAAACTCTTGGGGTACATTATTTCAGAAAAAGGCATTGAAGTAGATCCTACAAAAATACAGGAAATTATGGAAATGCCTCCACCAAAGAACATCACTCAGTTGAGATCATTATAAGGATGACTTCAATCAATACGAAGGTTCATTGCACAATTGGCCAATAAAAGTTTTCCTTTCACACATCTACTGCATAAAAATGTTCCTTTCAAGTGGGATGACAAATGTGAATTGGCTTTTCAGCAAATCAAACAGTATTTAATAACTCCACCAGTTCTCATACCACCAAATCTAGACAAACCACTCATCTTATACATTGCCACAACAGAGACATCTCTGGGGGCGCTGCTAGCACAAGAAGACTCTACAGGAAAGGAACGTGCAATCTACTACATCAGTAGAACACTAACAAGTCATGAGCTCAACTACACTTCTATCGAGAAGGCTTGTCTAGCAGTAGTTTTTGCTTCACATAAATTTTGGCATTACATGCTGACCCATACAATCAATCTAGTTTCAAAAATTGATACACTCAAGTATTTGTTGAGCAAAGCATCATTGACAGGAAGGTTAGCCAAATGGGTAATGATTCTGAGTGAGTTTGATATCCATTATGTTGATCACAAGGCAATCAAAGGACAAGTTATCACTGATCAATTAGCTGAAGCACCATTACAAGCAGATCATCCTTTGCACATTGAATTTCCAGATACTGATATCTTTACTGCAGAATCTAAACAACCATGGTCTCTATATTTTGATGGTTCTTTTACTCAACATGGATCGGGGGTAGGCATACTCTTCGTCACCCCTCAAGGACACATCATTCCTCGATCATATAGGCTAATGTTTCCATGCAC
>VDFB02000003.1:209901184-209956005 GCA_007258455.2 Sequoia sempervirens | reverse complement strand
TGGTCATGGCACAAGCAATGGAGAAGTCCCCCATAGGGAGATCAAGACATGGAATAGACATTGATGAAGTCCACCCTGTGAATGGCTTGATCCAAAGCTAAGTCCGCCCACCATGGAGAATGAATGGCATGAACATGTGCTAAGTCCGCCCTTGGAAAAAAGTGAATGGCACAACCCAATGCAAAGTCCGCCCTATGTAGAGTGGCATGAACTTAAGCAAAGTCCGCTCCAAGCAAGAGAGAGATGGCATGGACATAGGTTAAGTCCTCCCCTCTAAGAGATAACTCAATACCTTGCCAAGTCCGCCCACCATGAAGAGTTAATGGCATGGCAATAAGGAAAGTCCGCCACACTCAAAAGATGATGTCTTAACACAATGGAAAGTTTGCCTAGCATAGAATGAATGGCATAACATGGTGGAAGTCTACCTAGCGTGGTGGCAAAAACCCTTGACAAGTCCGCCCAAGGCTTAAATACATGGCAAAAACACTTGACAAGTTCGCCTAGCCAACAAAGAGCTTGCCAAACACTTGATGAAGTCCGCCATACGTAGAGAAGTGGAGAAAATCAAAATTTTTACCTAAGTCTAGACATTGAAACATTAAAATATCAGACGGCATGTCTAGATGCTGACAAAATTCGCCAAAGACTTGGGAAATTATGAGAAATTATGGCAAAAATTATTTGGAGAAATAGATTCATATAGGCAAAGATAATGAGTAACTTAGAAAAAAATAAATTTTCCTTAAGGACAAAAATAAAAGTCACCATAATTAAAATGATTAAAATGTTGGAAAATGATACATGAAAGTGTTATTTTAATTTTTATTTTTTATTTTCCAACACTTTAGAAAAAGAAATTCGAATTTTGGAAAAAGACAAAAGACTTCACTAAAGTGGTGCCAGACTTAGAAACTTTCCCGGAAACTGATACTGAGGATCAAAATTGCCATTCGAGAGAGGAGTATAGGCCAAGTTCGAACTAGACTAAATGGAAATAATTAGATTTTGCTAAATAAGTCGAACTTTTCATCTTTATAATGGGTTTTACTTCTCATTTTTTTATCATTCATCTTTCGAAAATGAAGCTGTGAGAAGTAATTTTGTCTAAGGCAAGAAAGTTGTGAAGTTTGAAGCAGAAGGAAGAAAGGCGAACTTAACCAGCCAGCACAATGATCTTTTCCATTTTCTTTTTTTTTAGAATATCAGGCAGATTTGCATTCTCTACCTTCATTCTAGCAAAAACTTCATTTGTTTATTGGATAAATTCTTTCATTTCTAGCATGATCATTCACGAAATTTAGTTCATCAGTTGGCTGGAATATTTTTAGAAACAATGGTTTAAGTAACTCAAATTTAATTTCTGAATTTTAATATTCTCTTTGTGCATTCCTATAAATTTGTCTTCGAGGAATTACAAATGAAGTTTGCCAGTAAGGGTTCGTAGCCATAGTCCAAGATCAACTCCAAGTGGAAAAATATTGTGGACACTGACCTTGGTCATGTAGACTTTGATGATTTTAAAAAGAGGATGTATGGAAGTGATGGATTCTTACCTACACCAATTGCACTAAGGATGATGCGCAATGGCATTGTTCAGGCAGTTGGATTTCCGCCAGCAATAGAATGTCTAGAACTCATGGTAGAATGTGCATTGCACTATAATGTACAGGAAAGACAGATCGAAGCACCTGATGGAAGAATATTGGCATACTTAACTGAGCCTGCTATACAAGAAACATTTAGAATCCCAACCTATAACAGGACGTCTTACCGAACCAAGGATGATGCACGAAAACTTTATGAAGATCAACAAGACCTTTCTGCATCAAACATGAACAAGTCATGGTTGGTGAAACCTAGACCTACTGCCAAAAAGATGCCCAAGAAGTTGCACAGAACTAATTTTAGGGAAGAATATGGAGACATTGTCTTCCTGCTAAATAGAATAGTGGGCAATCCTCAAGGTGCGCCCTTTAAAACCTAGATGTATTATTTCATTGATGAAATAACTTCCAGAGTAAAAATGTTCAACTAGTCGAGAATGATCAGTGATAGTCTCCACGAGCAGCTAGTCAACTTGGAGAGGACCAAAACCTTTCACATGAGTTCCTATGTTGTGTATTTGCTTGCTAGAACTTACAGATATACTGGCCTGATTTGCAAAGGTGTAGTTGGTAATGGCGAAGGAAAATTCAAGTCCTACGATTGCTATCCTCAGTTGCATTTGAAGGAAAAATCACACTTTAGACGGGTGCATGATGCCTTTCTCATGTATATCACCTGAATTCTCCAAGGAAGAACACATCAAAGGCTCACCCGTGAGGCCAAAAGTTTAATCAGAAGATATAGATCCTGGTTTATCCAGTTTCCTAGATTCACGTACGTTAGAATTCAAGGATTTACAGGTCGCCCTTACAGGTTGCCAATCTATCCCACCAATAGAATGACTCTACTGGAAGTTCTGAGGCAACTGGAAACATCAGAATATTCAGAGGACTAAGCAAAAGGCCGCCATTACTTTCCCTTTCTCCATTGGCAATATGGTAGAATCCTGTCCATCGGTGCAAGCAACAGAAAGTGCCCGATTAGAAGTACAAAGGTACCCGTTCACTTCCTACAAACCCAAAGCTGACTTTGATCCACTTCATCATATTGGAACTGCGGACGAGAGAAAATACAAACACAGAGTTGACTTAGAAGACTTTTGGGAAAATGTTGTTGATGAGTACGATGTGAGAAAAAGACTATGGTCAAGAATGTCGTTGGATATGATCAAGACAACAAAACTCTTCCGAGTACCTGATCAACTTGAGGATGGAATGTACGTGCAGCCAAGCTTTGATGAAAGGCAATCACTTCCTCCTATGAGATGGTTTGAGCTTGAGCTTGGTGACCTGACAACGTTCATGAGGCCTGTGTTCAAGTATTCCCGATGGTGGATAGACTAGCAAGTGCAAACTTTACGGCAAAGGAATGTGCCATTCACATATGACTTGATGGGTGAGGCAGAGTCTTGTTCTTCAAATGCCGATGCATCTCATGGAGGTGAACTAATCGAGACTGCCAACCCAAAGAAGAGAAAAGAAATGATTGATGACTCTACAAGGTAGATCAAGAAGAAGACAACAGATGAGGGACCTGCTCAAAAGAAGCAGAAACCCAAGCCCCTTCATTTAGCCACATCCAGAAACGTGGATGAAATATTGATCATGGAAGAAGAGTCATGGGAGCAAGTCAGAATTCCTTTGCCAGTTTTGGAAAGAGATATGGAGCCAATGCGGTTGGAAGATGATGAGCATCACTCCCCTACAAGCACAGAGATTCTCGAGTCAGAAGATGATATGGAAATTATGGACGGAGAATTCGAAGAGGGGATGATTTCCGCCCTCAAAGGAATTCAAGAAGTTCCATCCGTGCAAGAAATTCAAGATATGCAAGAGGTTCAGGATATGCAAGGTAATCAAGAATATGGAATTGAATAGCCGACAATCCCAAATTGGCTGAAAGAAAGACTAAAGATAAAGGCGCCAGCAGAGATACCAGAAGAAGATGATACCGCAGACTTCTTGGCGAGGCTAGAACAGGCTACTACAAAGAATCCAACCAAGAAATTTTCTACAATACAGAGAGATGAAGTTGGTAACCGTACAGTGTAGATTGCAGTACCAACAGTTGAGAAATCATGAGATGAGATTTCCCCAAACGAATATGCCGTTACAACCATTGATATGGTCCAACAACAAAAGGACAAGAAGTTGAAGACCTGGATAACTCTGTTGCCACCATTAAATCTAGGCTGGAAAAAGAAGTTGCAAAGAAAAGGGAATACAAACGGGAGATTGAGCGCTTAAAAGAATACATCCAACATTTAACCAAGTCGCTCAATCAAGGTGACCAATCAACCCCTCCACTTCCAAACTCTACACAGGAGCTAGTAAGAAATTTTGAAGAAGAGTTGACTATTGCTAAGGAAACCAAAGAATGGATGGCAGGAAAGAAAGAAGAAGCAATGGCATTCGTAGAGAAGTTGGCATATGTTTATGGGAAAACTTCTTCACTGCTCTCAAGAGTTGCAAACTTAGCAGAAGCATGGGATGGTCCCCAAGACATTCAAAGCAGAATTATCCCATGTCTTCGAGAGATGAAGGCAATTCCGAAACAAAGATTGATTGACGAGAAGATTGTTGAAGCAGGAGCTGCATATGATTTTAGCAACTGGTATTATGCACTAATCTCACGAGGAGAAGTCTTGGAAAGAGTGAAGGCAGATAGCTCCAAAATTGAAGAACAAGAGGGATCCAGAGTAAAATTTTCCAGATGGCTGCGGACATGCTTGACAAAGACATTGTCCAAAGAAAACACTTGTAGTCAAAAAATTTGAAGGATAAAATTCAAAGGATTTTCCCTACCACTGCCGAGCCAATCCTAAAAGAAAATTCGACTAAGGCATTCAGCTTCTTGACCGTCTAAGACACCTTCCTACTGCATGAATCAGAATGGGTGATCACCTTTGCAGAATATGCAGAAAGTTTAGACTTGCTGGAGTACAAAGTTAACATGCTGTCGGACATCACCATGGAAGAAGTCAGCATGATCGCGTCTAGGTTCATGCAACGTAGTGCTTTGGAAGTGGATAAGGATGCAACTCCCAGTGGATGAGTTCTCTGTAGTTAACTGATTGTTGTTTGGGCAACCCTAATTAGGGTTTTGTTATTTTAACTCTGGGCCGTTAATCTTGAATTGATCTTGGCCGTTCATTGTACTCGAGAAACTCTATATAAACCCCCCCCTCACTCTCTCATTTACAGAACACAGAATAAGAGATTGTAGAGAAAAGATTAGAGAGCATAGATAATAGAGAATAAGAGAGAGTTTTATGAAATTGTTGCTAAAGACTATTTTGATTATAAAGTTCATAATGCATGAGATGCTTTGAATCCTTTCATTGTCAAACGGTTGCATGGTTGCATATTCTCTTCCTCGTAGAGTAAATTTAAACTAGAATATTATTTGAATGTATGTTAAGCGAATGATAGATTGATAGTAAAGATTAGTGGAACCTTGCTCATACTTTCTTTGAGTGGATGATTTCATTCAATGCATAAAGTTAGACTGAGCTTTTTGATGTGGATGCTTCAATGTTTACTTCGAATAGTATTGTTCTATTGATGGTGTTCGTAGTAAAATCTTAAGCACAATTCCCAAAAGATTGCACTTGCTTTGTATAGTTGTCGTTTAGTGTGGTGAAACAAAGTATTGTCTTTGGTTTCACTTAGTCCTTACCATCTCTTGATTCTGTAGGAATAGTATAGGATTTCTAAACCCTTACTCCCTTTTCACCTTTTTTATCTAAAATCAGAAAATTCAAAAAAAAAAAAAACATTGCACTTAAGTCCTTGCTTTCTGAGTAACTTGCTAGAGTAAATCCCTTTGTGTTACCAGCAAAATCGCATCATCCACAGAGCTTATCCACACCTAACTGACGAAACATTGGAATTGTCATATGATCTTTCTTGCAATCTTAGCATGCTAGGTAGTTTTTCAAGAGAGGATAGAGTGTCTTTGGATTCTTTATTCTAGAGTGCTTGGTGAGTCATAAAATACGCATCAACAAGACCCTAAAAGAAGGAACAAAAGGGGCATAGAAAGGTGAGAGGGACAACAAAATCAAGCAATGAATCAAAGAGGAACTAAATCCCTAACAACCATGGAGTACTTAAGCCATATGAAGAAGAAAATAGAGGAAAAAGATATACCGGAAGAAATAAGACAACAAACCCTACAACTCAACCCAAAACCAAAATACCTCAAAAGATTTAAATATGCAAAAAGTATGCTCCATTTCCAAGAACTAAACCCTATTTCAATATTCATTACAAATGCATTCTCAAATGATATTTAGGAAAGAGAGCAATACTATTCCTTTGATCTCAAAGAAAACTTAATAGAAAACCAAGACACTCTAACAAACACCTAGATCTCATACAACCACAAGGAGAACACACACATGCAAGATATAGCAATTCTACTTCTAACCAAATCAGCAGTAGTGAGAAAGAAACAGAGCACACACACATGCACAAGGAGAACACCAGACTTACGTGGAAAATCCAATGAGGGAAAAACCACGATAAGAGTTAACTCACAATATAAGGCTCGCTGCCAAAAAGATCTGCAAGAAGGTTCACTTCCTTAGAGCAAGATACAAAGGACTTGTTGAATTGAAGACAACATGACTTCAGGAGCAAGATATAGGGACCTGATGAGTTTCACTATCTTAGTGTAGGATACAATATGATTTAGAGAGAATTACAATGATTGCCAACACAACACTTTGTTGATTGAGGCGTTAAAGCACAATCGATTTTTCCTTTCACAATCTTTAGCACTATCTCTGCTAGATCTTCAATACAATTCACACACACACTTCTTCGCTCTTTAACACTTCTCCTTGCTTGTTGCATCTAAAATGTTCTTGCATTTATATCCACCGCAACATTTCAAAACTTCAATTAGGTCAGCCAAAAAGAGGATAAACAATTAATTCAACTAGTCGGCCACCAAAACATAATGTGGTCCTATCCAGAAGATAGAGAGGACCAAAAACAATCTTAGCACTTCTTCCAAAGTGATCCAAAACAATTTACACGCAAGCGTACATCAACCTAAGTCGGCATCAAGGAAACGTGTGGATGAAGCATTGAAGTGCATAACTAGTCGACTCAAAAGCATGCTTTCAATTGAATTTACTTGATGCGGTCTCAAACAAGATAGGTCAGGACCCAAATCTATCATAACACATCTTCCTTTGCTACCCCAAGCACACGACCCAAGCAAAGGAACAAGACCTGTCAGCTAGATATCCACAAAAGACCAAGAAAGCCAACTCAAGACACAATGTGGCACCAAAGCAGCCAATTAGCAACATGTGGATCACATGAGGATGTTCCTTGAACATCCAACAACACTTCCATATACTTCTTTCATATTGTCATGCCATCAACAGCCACCACAGATCAAATAGGTACAGGATACTTCATTTAGGAAGCACAAAGTGCTTAATCATGAGATATAACATTAACACATCAACTTGCGGACCACTTCAGCACATAAGATTGGAACTGAGACATTGCACAAACATTGAAAACACATTCACCAACCCGCAGAAGAAGAGACATCAAAGTAGAGAAATGCAGAGCATTTCCCAAATCAGTCTGGACAATCAACAACATTGCCAACCTTTTTCAATTCACTAGAATCTCCTCGGCAATATAGGTGACTTGAAAAGATAGGAGTGCAATGTCCACTAAACACTGACTTTAAATCCCAAACTGCAAGACCATATCTTCATTAGCAGAGGAATGCAAAGCATTCTCCTAGACAGACTTCAATGAAGCTTCCTAAACCAGAAACACTTAAGCAACTTGCAGAGGCTAGAACTTCCTTTCAGTAAAACACATACTTCATCAAGTACATTAGGAGAGAGCATAGGACGTATTGTAGACCTTCAACAAAATCTTTCCACTATTATTCATGCTTCTAATCCTCATCTTAATGCTTCTAATCCTCATCTTAATATATCATCATGAAATCAACTCTGTTGGCAATAATAATGCATTATATGAACTTTAGCAACTCTTCTTTGATAAGGCATGACATCCAACCATGAACTTCATCATCAATGTTAGCCCAAACTGAATATAACAATGACAACCAATGCCAAGGACTAACCTCTTACTACTTAAGTGTTGACATCAAAGACAACCAACAATCAATGTTGACATCAATGACAACAACTTCCAATAGATAGATCGTAGGATAAGACAGAGATAATGAATGCACATGATACCACTAAAAACACACATAGTTGAATGGATAACATCTAAAAATGGTTAAAAACTAATAATGAATTATTGCTATAAGAGGGTTGGAAGCTCTTGAATGCGAGTATAGCATATGGTTTGCATGAATATTTTGGAAAATCCCAAAAACAAGGTTAATATCATGAACATAATGATATGGATTTATAAACATCTCTAAGACACAAAGAGGTCTAGTCAGGAAGCTAAAGATTGTGAATTCAAGATATATGCCTTCTACAAGAAGGGAAATTATTTATTGGAAGCATGGCGAAGGCTGCTACAAAGATATGGGTAGGAGTAAAAGTGGGTTTAGGAGGTTTCTCTATTCTTGGGAACCGAAAGCAAAGTACTCAAAAGATTTAAACATTTTAAAATAGACACTTTGCTGAAATTTTGAAAGTTATCGATTTGGTTTCACAACTTTGGTCACAAATGTATATGTACCAACAAACACAAAAGGAAAAATGAGATAGAAAAACAACATTGGAAGGATATAAGGACTAGAAAATCAGATGTAAAGAGAAGAGCACATGGAGATTTCAATGTCATCCTTAATCTGGAGGAGAAGAAAGGAGGATTATGAAGATTGGAGCCTTCTTCCGAATTTTTCAAAGTTTTCATCGATGACCAAGCTTAAATTGCCATTGACCCAAAAGGTGTGTTTGTATAGAACAATGGAAGGGGAAGCACATTTGTAGCTAAAAGATTGGCCCACTTTGTGGTCTTAAAAATTAGCTTTCCACTTGAACTTCAACTACAAATATTTTGATCCTAGCAGTGAATCATTTACCCATTTTACATAATGTAACAAAAGAGATTTGGCATCCTAAACCTTAGATTTGATAAAATGTGGATGCCCCAAATCCTAGAGTTTGAGGGACAACACTCTAAATGAGGATTTAGAGTTGTTGTATGTGTGTAGAAGCAAAATGGAGACAAAGGTTTAGATAGAGAAGAATCTTAGAATTGGAACAAAAAGTTATATTAATTTGTGCATTTTGTACATAGCATGCTCTTGAGGAAATGCACGATTGTGCATTTTCTCCTATCTTCTATTTGCTTATGCTACGATGTACATTTATATATTACATGTTTTTGAAGATAAAGGGTTTCCTATGGAAGATAAAGCAGTTGAGCTTCCATGTGTGACCATTCATCTCCCAACAATTTGACTGTTGGTCGCTCATTGTGCTAACAAGTTGTGTGTCATGAAAGGCCACCAAAAGTGGTGCCTAGTTAATGCTTGCACAAACTAAAATGTTGCACAATGTTTTGAGACATTGCAAAGATAAGTCGGAGGTATTTTCCACGGCGTGTCAAATTGTGATATTGCTGTCAGTATTCAACCGTGTAGTTTGGAGTCAAACTCATTGACACATGTTTCATGAGTAGTGGTTCACAAGAACCCATCTCTCATGATAATGAATGGTCCACTTAGCACTCATTGCATCTAGGTGATGCTCACAGAGGTGAAGCACTGGGCCTTCACCGAGTCCGCCATCCCAATACTACTCCGACTCAAATGCGTAACCACCCACTTAGCTTTGCAGCCCCGTTTTAAAACCTTTAGCAAAGTGTTGTTCCTTATAAAGACCATTCGATTTCCAACGCTGGCGAAGGTTTTAAAATGGAAATTACAACTAAAGTGAAGCAACTACTGGGGAAAACTCGCGGTTAAGCGGGCTGGTATCTTACTAAATGGGTGACCTCGAAACCGATGCTCCTGTAACATCACCTAGATGCAATGAGTGCTAAGTGGACCATTCATTATCATGAGAGATGGGTTCTTGTGAGCCACTACTCATGAAACATGGGTCAATGAGTTTGACTCCAAACTACACGGTTGAATCCTAATAGCAATATCACACATTGCAAAGAGTTTTAGATTAGTGATCTTATGTGTGCTAACACATGTAGGTGAAAATGTCACATGAAATTTAGACAAGGTTATTTGTAAAGTTGTGCAACATGATCCTTGGTGCTACATGAATGCAATTATGCAAAGGTCCATGTAAGAGCTAGTGAGTATTTTTTGAGCTGCACAACATGATTCTTGACAATGCACAAATAAGTCCAAAGCAAGGAGTTATGCTCAAATGTGCAACATGTTTCCTAGCATTACATGAGTGGCATATGAAGCACGGAGTTGCACGTGAGGTTGTGCATTGTTGTGTGAGTGATTGAGACTAGCATGCATATGCATTTGCACAGTAGCACATGGATCATTTAGACCTTCTTGAAAAGAAATCATCCCGATTGCATTGACACCAACTTGTGCAATGCAATCTGGAGTCTATGTGGCATGTGCAAAGCATGGAATCATTTCAAGAACTAATTATCTTTTACCACCCACTAATATGGTGATGCTTCAAGGATTAGCTGCATACACACCTTGGTAACAATGCATGTAAGGATGTCCAAGAATTATATCACTAGAATCAATTGTGTTACGTCACAAACTAGCTCCTCCCAAAAGGATGGATATCATATGAGAAGTGGCATTGACAAATGATATGTATACCTTTAGTGTTGCATGAATTGATCCATCCCAAACTAGAAGGCTACAAATAAGGAATGGTTCACAAATTTAGGTGCATAACAATGGCTTCAAAGATGAGATTTTCCATGTTCCCAACATCAACCAAAAACACAACCGCTGCCCTTGTGCCCACATCTACAAACGGAATAGGCATTCTACTTCAATATCTTTCACAATGGTTGTAGCAATTGCACTGAGACAAGAAGCTTCAAGGTCCATGCTTTCCACTTTAGGCTTGTGTGAACCCTCTACTTCAATTCGATGTTGGTTTTGTGTTTCTTGCACCATGTACTTATCTTTGACGGTTTGTCTTGTTCGAAGAAGGTGTCTCCTTTGGCACAAGAGATGTGTCATATTTGCCCTTCAATTTTGATTCTTCCTCAATGATTGCTACATAACAATAATCTTCTCACATCATCTTGACCTTGGCCAACTTCAATTTGGAATGAATAAATGGATGCAGACCTCTACGATACTTGAGGACTCTATGCCACTCTAACTCAAATGTGCCCAACTTTGCATAGAGATCGTGGAAGGCATCCATTGGAATAACCACCCCTGTTTTTTTTTGTTTACTAAGTACGATGTAGATTGCAGATTCGTTTTGTTTCAAGGTTCCATTCAACATGTGTGGCATTTATAGAAATAATGCATTGAAAGGAAAAGACATGGACTTGCAACATATCATATTGAACCATTACAAATCATCTTAGCATATAATAATAATTGAAATCAGACTTAAAGAAATACGTATCAGACCTGATTACAGTCATATAAGGTCCCTTCCTTTGCCATACATTGAGCAGCAAATGCATACAACTCCTCATGGAAGACACCAAATACATAAACTATCAAACCCCAACACTCTCCTTCACATTGGCCAACATTCAACAGTGAAAAGACACCATTATCATGTTGTTGCAGACCTCTGAAAGTTGTCGTTTTGAAAAGGAAGTCTGAAAATGCAAACCCTCAAAATGGTTCGGCTCCTTAGGAGGGGCAATCAGCTCTAGTAAATCATTCCTTTACCAAACAAAAATGAGGGCTCAAAATGAGGTGCCCAGCTGCAAGGAATCCATAGAAACAACACCTAGAATGATGCACTTCCCACATATAGAGTTGCGAGCAAATTTATGCTTCTAGCCACTCTGAAAATGAGCTTTTCCAAAACTCAGAAAAAGCGTTTCAGACCTCTGAAAATGTATCAAAACAGCTCCAAACACACTCCAATAAGAAGTCACTTTTCACACCAAAACCTTCGATCCCACATCAAAATACAAAGAAAATATTCATTCTAACACAACCAAAATGATGAATATCATAAAATCTATAAATGCAAAGGTGATCCCTAAAATAGAATCACTCCAACCAGCTAGGGTGGATCTCTCACCACTGAAACCAGCAACTAGAGATGAGGGTTTTCATCCTCAATCAGCAGTATACAAATTCTAAATTCTGGAGGAAATCCAACAGAGTTTCCTTAAGTTGCCAAAGTTTTCATATGCAAGTGAGAGCTTAAACTCATAGTTATAAAGTGAGGGAAAAGTTAAGGCAGCTTGCATTTGAATTTGAATGTTTTTTCCCTCATATTTCACTTTATGAAATGACATGAAATTACCCCAAGAGGGGCGTCCAACTTTATGCCTTCAAAATTTCACTTTTGATTTTTTATTTAAAATTGACATTAAGCGCAAACTAGGCACCCCACCTTATAAGGCATAACATTAGCCTTAAAAAATGATAAATAAACTCCCTTTTAGGCACCATACAAGATAAAACATTGTCCCATTTGTAAAAACAACTTTGCTCTACTAGGCCAAGGGGGTCTTTAATAACTTAATAACACAGTCATAAAATCCCATTTTGAAGACCTCAGAGAATAATATGCCAAAACATTAGAACTCACCAAACTGCAACTGCCAAGCACTGTCCAAACTAGAAACCCTACACTGCATTGCTGCCAAGACCAATTTCCCAAAATAGCACTTACTAAAAATAGCATTTAGCTAAAAATAGTGTGTCCAAACACCAAATTGGCCCAAATTGAGATATCCTGAAACTTACTAAAAATAGTAAGTGCTAAAAATAGTCATTGCTAAAAGTAGCAATACTGCCCACCAATGATCAAAGAAAACCCAGAAAAACCCCAAACGCTCTCTAGAGACATCAATATACTCCTCTGAATATGTAGACACAAATCTTGAAAGATAGCACCAATTGTCAAATGAGGAAACCCTAAAAAAAGGGACATTAAATCAATGTAGGTGCAAGCTAACTAGTCATGTCCTTGCCATAGTTGTTGCCACCAAATATGGCGGTCACCATAAACATCTTCAAAATAGTATTCATCCTTGAAGGCTTTTAGGAAGTTTTCCTAAGTTGCCTTAGAACTTCTTTTTGGTTGTTTCTCCTTGCATAGAGCATGGGCTTGCCACCACTTCTTGATGGGTGAAGCAAATTTAGAGGCATGACCTTGATCTTTTCTTCATCAAAAAATTCATATAAAGAGAAATATGATGCTAATTGATCTAACCAATTATCTAATGCATCTACATCTATTTTTCCCTCAAACACAGGAATGTCTAAATTCACTTGGAATCTAGGGGGCTTACCTACTTAAACCTTTACTTGATAGTTGAGTTGATTGAACCACCTAATCAACGACTTCAACAAATTGGTGGAACATAAATATTTGTTGTTCTTGAAGAGCCTTTGCTATCTCATCTTTGATCATTGCATGGAATGCAGCTCGTGCCTCCCCCATGTAAACTCGTTTGAAATGACCTGGAAAATAATCTGAGGTTTTGTGGGTTGACAATGAGCTTCAAATACTCTAATCTTGTTCATGGAACATGCAAGATGAATTGCTCCAATACCAATGCTCTAGATCCTAGAAGGTTTGGGGAAAAATGACGATTCAAATGTGTTGTATGTGTGCCAAAATAAAATGGGGACAAAGAAGCATACTAGAACTAGAACATAAGTTATATTATCTTATGTGTTTTATACATAGCATACTCTCAAGGGAGATGTATAGTTGTGTATTTTCTCCTATCTATCCTCTATCTGATTATGTTATAGATGTGTATTTAGATTACAAGTTTGTGGAAAAAAAACAGTCATCATGGAAGTTGAAGTAGTTAAGCTTCCATGTGACATCGTCTCCCAATGGTTTGGCTTTTAGTGTAATGTCTTGCTTTATTCCTCAAGTACACTGTCATGCCTCACCAAATAAGATTGCAGCAATAAATATAAAACCCCAGGCATTGAAAATAATTAATAACTTTTCCTTGTGAAGGGCAGACTAAGTTAAGACAACCAGCGATGGAATAAGGGTGGCAGACCTCGGGCAAAAGGGGGCCAACTGAGTTTAGGGGAAAATTATCATAAGGAAGCGCTTAGTTTTGGAAAGATGCAACTGTTGCCAAGGGCAATGGGTTTTGTGAAGAGGCATTATTTTCCATCCCTCAAGTGGAAGACATAAAAGAGAGGACACTTTATTTGGAAAAAGGGCATCAATTGGAACCAAGCAAGCAGATTGGGGAAAAGAGGAATAAGAATTGGAAACCCATTGGGATAAGTATTATTTACTAGCAAGAAGATTAATATATATGATCATGCAATAATAATGCTTGCAGCAATTATTGATCCTTATAAGTAATTATGATTCTTCCTTTATTATAAATATGGATAATAGATTCTTATAATAATCAATTTTGAATTTAGAGAAATGATTGCAAAACAGGAAAGCCAATCAACCTTTCAAGTTCACAAAAGGTGAAGGCCCGACAAACCCACCATCAAGTATGCCACCCATAGGGGGGTAAGCCTTGTGGGCCAGGAGGCAAATGTGTGCCCCCAAGCTTGGTGGAAGGGAGGTAGTTTTCATGCTCTTATCAAGCACACCACCCATAAGTGGTTAAGCCTCATGGGCTAGGAGGCCTATTAGTGCTCCTGGGCTTGATCAAGGAGGATGGCCAGCCTCCAAGTTGGACTAAGGGATGGAAGGGCAGCCCACCTTACATATTTTCATAGTACAAGGGCGACCAACCTTGAGACTGCGGTTTGCAAACATTTCAACGAATTCCTAATAAGATTATTATGGGAATCCATATTGGAATGGCTATTGCATTAATTAGAATTTTGATGTGACTAATGTGCATGGATATCATGATGTGTACTAATGACTAATAATATATATTATCATGGCTTATGAGCTAATGTCAATTTCTAATGACTAGTATTGTGTGCAGCATAGTTGCAAGACTCGCCAAAAACTCGGCGAGTTTTTTGGCCTAGTGAGTTTTCCAAGCAATTGTACGCCTGGAAAACTCACCGTACATTCTGGAAAAACTCGCCGAAAGTACGGCGAGTTTTTCCAGAATGTACAGCGAGTTTTTGAGAAAAACCCACACGACTATGCACACGCCCAGGCAGCCGCTAAAAAGCGATTTTAAGTTGATTTTTTTCATTCATTCTCTTCTCACACTCAGCAAAAAACCTCTCCAAGGCATTGTGCACTCATTTGCAGCGATTTTACATCCAAAAGACAAGATTTGAAGGGCATTTACATCGAATTTAGAAGGCAAATTGGATTTCCAGGTAGGGTTTCTCATTTTTTTTATTCTTTCTTTTTTTAAAAAAATTCTTCATTCTTGTTGGTTCTATGTTTAAAAATCATCTGAATGTAGTGTGAAAATGATTTAAATGCATTTAGATTCATCAAAACAAGATTTAGATTCATGAAAACAAGATTTTTTTATGAATTTTTCTGATTTTTTTACATATTTTGCTGATTTTTTCATTTTTATTAAATTTTCTTAAAACCCTAGTTATTTTTTTTGTTTTGAATCCTCTTTTTTGTTGAATAACATACTTACAATCTTTTAGATTAGCTTAATTTTTTACTAGTTTGAAGTAATTTTCAGATTTTTACATTTTTTCACATTTTTTTGAAACCCTAGTTATTATTTTTTTTTTTAAATCCAATTTTTTTGTTATGAAAATGTTTAGAATCTAGTGATAGATTTTTAGTAATTTAAACTTAAAGTAATCTCTTTTGATTTAATCTAATTTAGCTTGTTTTTAAATTTTCTATCAAAAACTAACAAGTTGTGCTTTGACTTTCACTTTGTGTAGGTTAATAATTAATTGATAATGGCTTCTGAACCCGCTTCTGCCTCAGGCTCTGTCCCATCCGTGCCTGCAGGATTTGTAGGCAAACGTCCTCCAGGAGCTAGAGATCCTGCCTGGAAGTATGCTTATCTAGGACCCATACCTGGCACAGTATATTGCATTCCATGTAAAAAAATATATCGTGGAGGCATCAATCGCCTCAAGTACCACCTTGCAGGCATCCCTCAACGTGATGCTAAGGAATGTCCTGAAACCACAGAAGAAATAAAAAGACATATGAATGCCATACTTTCAGCTGCAGAAGAAAAAAAAGTGCAAAGAGAGAAGGCAAGAGCAGCAATGCAAGCAACCATTGCCTCTTCTCAAGGTGCTCCAATTGAGTCGGATGATGATTATGATGTTACTCAGGAGATAGTGGGTTCTCTTCGTGGCCCACGTGTGCGAAGGTCAGGGCAATCCGTTGGCACCTCGAACTCCATCCCTTCATCTTCCTCTAGTAGAGCACCAGGGGCAGGGGCAACTGCAGGACCTACACGGTTGGATAGTTATTTTGTGCCTAGAAACACACCTGGTGCACAACCTTCCTTAGAGGCGACTGGATGGAATAGGGAGGTGCATGAGCAAGCAGACATTGCTTGTGCAGATTTTTGGTATTTTAACAATATCCCTTTCAATGTGGCGAGTTCTCCTTACTGGCAGAATTTGGTCACCGCATTGACAGTTGCAGGAAAAGGCTACAAGGCGCCTTCTCGCACGGACTTGAGTGGGAGGTTAGTTTATGTTCTTTAATTTATGTTTTTTAAGTTTAATTTATGATGAATTTAAGCTATTTTTTTTGTTTACAAATTAAAATTGTGTACTTAATTTCACTTTGTACTTGTAGGTTGCTTGCTAATGCAACTGAAAGGGCAAGGGCAGCAGTAGAGGAGCAAAAAGAAAAATGGCAAAAATATGGCTGCTCTATTCTTTCTGATGGGTGGACGGATGGAAAAAACCGTACCATCATTAATTTCTTGGTTGCATGCAAAGAAGAGGTGGTGTTCTTAAAATCAATTGATGCCTCCCACATTGTAAAAAGTGCAGAAAATTTGGCTAAGATGTTGGAGGAAGTTTGCATGGAGGTGGGGATTGCAAATGTTGTGCAAATCATAACTGATAATGCAGCAGCATATGTGGCAGCAGGAAGACTCCTCCAAGATAGACACCCCTCAATTTTTTGGACACCATGTGCAGCCCATGTCCTTGACCTTCTTTTGGAGGACATAGGAAAACTAGATTGGGTCACACCAGTTGTAGAGGACGCGAGGAGGATCACTAAATATATCTACAATCACCCTTGGGTTCTTCGCTTGATGAGGGAGCACACCCATGGGAAAGAATTGGTGAGGCCAGGTGTCACAAGGTTTGCAACGATTTTCTTAACGTTGCAAAGCATTCTTAGTTCTTTGACTTCTTTAAAACAAATGTTTGTGAGTCAACCATGGATGGACTCAACCTATTCGAAGAAGCCAGAAGGAGATAAGGTGTCAAAAATTGTGTTTGATACCCAATTTGCACAAAGGGCAGCAGAGATTGTGAAGGTAACTTCAATTTCAAAACTTTGAATTTGAATTCAAATTGAATAAATTTTTTAATGTCTTTCATTGTAAATTTGAAACTCTAATCTTTTTGCATTTTTATATTGTAATTTGTAGGTGTCAAAGCCCTTGGTTAGAGTGCTCCGCTTGGTGGATGGGGATAAAATCCCAATGGGATATCTTTATGAGGCCATGGATAGGGCCAAGGAGGCTATAAGAAATTATTATAAAGGGGACAGCCTCAAATTTGATCCCATTTGGGAGATTATTGACAGGAGGTGGAACCATCAACTCCACCAACCCCTCCATGCAGCAGGGTACTTCTTGAACCCTCATTTCTTCCATTCAAGCACCTACTCAGATCCTACTGGAGAGGTTATGGAGGGCCTCATGAAGTGCATTCAAAGGATGTCACCTGACCTTGACGCGGGAGACCTCATTGTTAATGAAATCCAAAGTTATAGAGAAAAAAGGGGTGCACTCTTCTCTTTAGAGCTAGCAAAGAGAGCAATACACAATCAGCCACCAGGTATAAAATTTGAAATTTACAAGTTACAAATATTGATAATTTGATAAAATATGTTTTCAACTTTTGAGTTTTGACTTTCCTTTCTAAGTTTCTAAGTTCTCTTGTAACTCTTAATTTGTTTTTTGTAGATGTTTGGTGGTCAAATTGGGGTGGAAATACCCCACATCTCCAACAATTTGCCCTCTGTGTCTTATCACAGCCTTGTAGTTCGTCCAATTGTGAGCGCAATTGGAGTTTGTTTGAGGCTATCCACACAAAGAAAAGGAACAAACTAGCTCAAAAACGCCTGAATGACCTTGTATATGTGCAATATAATCTTCGGCTGCGCACAAAACAAGGTTAAGGAAATATCAGATGATCCAATTGATTTGGATGAGATAGATCCATACAATGATTGGACAGGGCGAGATGAGCGACCTTCATTGTTTTCCGAGGATGAGATCTATGACTTTGAGCGACAGGCAATGGAGGAGGGGGGTGGATTTGCATTCTCATTGGATGACATTGAGGATGACCCTGAGGAGGAGTCATTGGCAGTGCCAGAGCCACCAGCAGTAGCCTCTACATCCAGGATGGAGGTTGAGCAGCCACAGCAGATGCCTACGACTACACCCTCTCCCATAGTGAGAAGTACTAGACATGGGAAGAGAAAGATGTGAATTTGTAAAAGCTGAAATATATTAATGTTGTATTTACTTTCAGTTTTACAAAAACTATTTGCTATTTTCATTTTGTTTCAGACTATCAGTATCAGCGTATTGAGCATTCCACATGGGGATGCGATTTTGTATCTAATTTTCTTTCAAATCAATCAAATATAACTAGATTCAGCTTGTTTCTTCTATTTACTCATTTTATTGACTCATTGGATGCATCTTATCTTTGAATTTTGCAAAAAAAAATGTGTTTTTAATGAAGTTTAAGCAATTTTTTAAGTTGCCGAGTTTTTCCCGAACTTTTGCCGAGTTTTTTTCCGTACCGTATTTTCCGGGCTTGGCGAGTTTTTGCAATTGTCGAGTTTTTCAACTATGGTGTGCAGGACCAAAACTAGGATTTATATCTTATAAAGGGCATTTCAATTGGTAAATTTACAATCTTAAATGTATTACATTTCTAATTTTGGATTCAAATTGTGCTTTTAGGGCAAAATCTAGGAATATCCCAAATAGGGGACATTACATTTAGTCACTCACTATGCTGACAAGTGACATGTCATGAAACAGTTCCAAAAGTTGCTCCTAGTTAGTGCTTGCATGAACTGAAACATTACACAATGTTCTAAGGCATTGCACAAAGTTTTATGTTGAGTTATGGCTGTGAACCTTGTTTGTGGTATAGAACTTAGACAAAGTTGTATATAAAATTGTACAGCATGATCCTTGGCATTGCCTGAATGATGCATGATGCAAAGGGATGTGCAAGAGTTAGGAAGTATATTTTGGGTTGTGTGGCATGATTCCTAGAATTGTGTAGATGGCACATGAAGCAAGGAGTTGCATGACAATGCACAGCATGTTTCCAAGTACTATGCAGGTGCCACATTAAGCAAGGAGTTGCATGTGAGGTTGTGCATTGTCGTGGGAGTGACTGACGCTAGCACACATGCTCATGTGGAAGTACACAAATTAGTGGATTAATCAGCCAGGCTTTGAGAAATCTGAAACAACAATGAGAAGAATGTGCACTAAGAAAGGAAAAGCATAGGAAGTTGCAATGCTTGGAGGAGAATCTCAAACACTGGAATAATGTCATGTCCCCTTCTAGTTGACATCTCTCAGAGCATATGATTAGCCTATTATGCGACCCTCGTAGGCTGATAGGATGGATAGAGGGTCTTGATGGAGCTTGGCTTGGCTTCAATTGTTAGATTGTTATCAGTTGGCTTTCGTTCGGGCTCGTTCGGACACCATTTGCTCGGATTGCTATTTTTAGCAGTTTTTGGCACTCAACGGAGCACCCCTGCTATTTTTAACAGTATGGTTTGGTCACGTGCAGAATCACTTCCTTATTCGTCAGCTTCAGACGGTTCGTGCATCGGGCATATATTGAGAGAGATATTAATATTTAATTGATTTAATTAAATATTAATTATTGGAGCTTATATTATAAAGTTATAATATTTAAAATATTATAACTTAAGTGATTTTGTTGAAGGGGTCGCCCATCATGGAAGGGGCCATTTTAATTATATTTTATAATTAAAATGTGATTTAAAAACTATTGAAAAATTAAATGAAGAAGTTCGAATTTATTTTAATGATCCCTAATTGAGGAAAATCGCACTTTTGAAGAATATATGGGTTTTCATTGGAATTCGAGCTCATTATGTTATTGATTATTGAAATTTGAGCAAGTCTTCTTCCGAAGAACGAAGCCCAGGGTTTTTGTTGTCTACAGACATTGGAGAACGAGCCATCTTCAGTGTTGCGATTCAGAGGCTGTGAGATACCAGCTGATCTATTGCATTTCAGAGAGATTTCTTCATTCAGGAGAGATCACAGAACATTCACAATTAATTCATCTTCAGGGTTTTCAGTGTGCAACACATCCATCAGGGATTCTTCAGTAGAGGCGCCTATTTCATTGAGATCTGGAGATTTGATAAAGGGCCGTACTTTATTTAATAGCTTGCTGCTGTGTTCAGGCCGTATTACATTTATTACAGGCCGTACCATTTGTGAAAGGGCCGTACTTTTTATCCAAAGCAAATCGCCTTCATTCTTGGCAGTCAGACTTCATAACTAGGGGCGCATATATCACTGGCAGTTGATTCTTCCTCCTAGCGCAAGGGAAAGTGCTCATTCATCTCAGCCGTACTATTTCACAAGGATCATTTATTTCTGCAAATACCAGGTTTTTTTTCATTAAAATAATGTTGCTTTTGATTGCATGTTATTGGATCTTCTTTGTAATAAATCCAGAAGATAAAATGAATAGTTTGGCAACAGTATTTCCGATTGATTCTATCACTTTCAGAATTGTATGATTTTATTTGCATTTATATTGAATTCTTGCAAAAATCGCATTATATTATTTATGCTCAAAAATCACAAAAAAACCAAAAACCTTCGAAAACAATAAAAACAGTCAGATTTCAGAGATAGCGGAAACTGGGGTTTCTACAAATAAGTCCTCTTCTGAGAATATCTTTTATCAAAGAAAGTACTGGAAATGGATTTGGTGAGTACTCAATCAAAGATTCTGATAAGGAGGCAATTATATTAAGACAATATTTTCCCAATTTAATCAACAATAATAAGGAAGCGTTGCATATTCATTTGATTAGATCTCAAAGCTGCTGGAGCCTTCATTGACCCACAACTAGCTGGAAACTATTTTAATTTTTAAATCCTCAATTTTTTGGTCACATTCTGTTAGAAGAGGCTGAAGAATAACTAACAATAAGCTGTGTTACCGGATTCGTACCCACAGGAACGACCCGGTGGTCGAACCGATGCCGGGTTACTACGTGAATGAGTGCAAGCCACGTTCGTCTGACCGTGGGTTAGGGTCGGGCTTGCGTGACATCTGGCGCGCTGGTCACCATGAAAACTCCCGAGCAGCGGACGACCGAACGTGAGGCGAACCCTAGAACCTGACAGCACTTCAAAAGTGGGCCCAAAAGTGAATAAAAAGCAATTTTTTAATTTCTATTTTGCTACAAAACCCTAAAACGACCCAATATGAGGCATTTTAACACTAAAGCATTTCATTTTTACCTCTCATTTTGCTCTCTCCATAATTTGTGTCCATCTTAGCATTTTGAAGGGAGGTGATTGCATTTGAAGGAGATCGATTGTGGAGTGGCAAATAGCTTCTACAAAGGAGATTTAAGTGTTCAAGGTATGCATTTAAACCCTATTCTTCAATCTTTTGATGATTTTTTTTTAGTTTCTTAGTTTTTGATGAATTTTTTCAAGTTTGTGAAGAAGTTTTTCAAATATATATATTTTTTTTTCATTTTTTTTATAGATTGCAACAATGGCAAGTAGTCAAAGTTCAGTGGGTGGGGATGGAAGCCAAAAGTTTAAAATTGATAAAGGATCTCCTTTATGGAGACATACCACACGAATTTCACAAATTCCTGGAGGTGGGGGGTTTGTTTGGAAGTGTAATTTTTGCAATGCACAATATAATAGCTCCTACTACCGAGTAAAACTTCATTTTATGGGCCCTGGTGGTAAAGGGATTAACATGTGTGTGGGTCCAGATAAGAAGGGGTTATCTACTGTACAAATAGCAGGATTTATAAAAGAACAAGAAGATGCCGACAATTCAATTGCAAGAGGAAAACAAACTAGTTATAGTTCCGGAAAGAAAAAACAAACATTACCCACTCATCAGATAGTTAGGCCCTCTAGACATCCCTTCTTGTCTATACCCTCTACGGAAGAAGAAGATGAAGAACCAGAAACCACCACCCGCAAGAGAGGTCCATTAGAGAAAGCATTTAAAATGGAGGCAAGAGATATTGCTGAAGAAAAAATTGCACGTTGCCTCTATGCCAATGGTCTTCCATTCAACTTGGTGAGATCACCATATTGGAAGGACATGGTGTCAGCAATAAATAGTGCACCTCCTGATTTCACAAGTCCTGGGTATGAAAAGGTGCGTACCACCTTATTGCAAAAAGAGAGGAAATATGTAGAGGCCCAACTAAAACCAATTAGAGATTCTTGGGTTGAAACAGGTGTATCTATTGTTTCCGATGGATGGAAAGATTGCAAAAACCGTCCATTGATTAATGTTATTGCAGTGTCCCCCAAGGGGGCAATGTTTTTGAGGGCGGTTGACTGTGAAGGGCAAGTGAAAGATGCAATGTTCATTTCCAGGATTCTCATTGACTCCATAGAGATGGTGGGTAGTGAAAATGTTGTCCAAGTAGTTACGGACAATGCAAAAGTTTGCAGGGCTGCAGGTGCTTTGGTAGAGGCCAGATATGAGCACATCTTTTGGACACCGTGCACTGTACACTCCCTCAATTTGGTGATGCAAGCAATTGGCACCCAAATAGAGTGGGTGAAAGAAATATACCAGGAGTCTGAGGAGATCCAGATGTTTGTGACAAACCACCATATGTCACAAGCAATTTTCAGAACTTTTTCAACATTGGAATTGTTGAAGGTAAATTTTAAAATTTAATATATTTAGTTTCATTTATCATTTATGTCATGTTTTACATAATTGAATAAAATAATTTTTTGCATTATTTACATATTTTAAATGTGTTATTAACTTACTATTAACATGTTCTTAGGTTGCCGAGACCCGGTTTGCATCTCACACAATTGTTCTGAGACGACTTGTGAAGGTGAAAGATGCATTGAGTCAAATGGTTATTAGCAACCAATGGAGTATATGGAAGCAATCAAATTCAGAGAGGGCCCAAAAAGTCAAGGCATTGATCTTGAATGACGATTGGTGGGATCGTGTGAATTATGTATTGGAATTCACCGAACCTATCATGTCTATGCTTCGGTTTGCTGATACAGATGAACCATGCTTGGGGGATGTCTATGATAGCATGGACACAATGTTGGAAAAAATAAAAATAGAAATAAAAAAAAAAGAGAATGATCCTGAAGACACCTTGTACAAAAGGGTGGAAGCAATTGTTCTTCATCGTTGGAACAAGATGACAACTCCATTGCACCTCCTTGCATATGCCCTATCTCCGAGGTACTATACCACTGAAGTGCTTTCTATCCCAGGGAGAATACCGCCATATAGAGATGCTGAAGTTGCTAATGGGTATAAGACGGCATTTAGTAGAATGTTCAGTGATCCAGAAGTGCATGCAAGTGTCATGAGAGAATTTGGAATGTTTGTCACAGGAAAATCAAAAAATCATACCGCTTCTGTTGCTAGAGACCAATACAAAATGGATGGTCTTACATGGTGGTACCTCCATGGTCAAGATTATATGTACCTCCAACCTCTTGCAATCAAGATCCTCTCACAAGTAAGTTTTTTTTTTTTTGCCACTTGTATTGTAAAATTTAACACTTAACATTCTTGAATTTATCTTGCATTTTTATTTTATTTTTAATTTTGTTGGTTTTCTCTCCAGGTTGCAAGCTCTTCTGCCGCTGAACGGAATTGGAGTACATACTCCTTTATCCACTCAGTGAAGCGTAACCGGTTGGCTGCAAAAAGAGCTGAAGACTTAGTGTATATTCATTCCAATTTGCGTCTTCTGTCACGTAGGGATCCTCAATACAGGCAGGGGGCAGCGAGGCTTTGGGATGTAGCACCCGAGTCTACTGACTTGGATGCAACCATTCAGGATCTTGTTAGAGCCACTATGGATGATGTGGGTGATATTGATGACATATCACATGGTGTTGGATCCGCTTTGGGTTCAAATGATGATGATTTTGAAGTTGAAACCACTCAAAATCCAAGTCATGATGATTCTGACAATCCTTTTGATGATTGATGAGCATATGAACAATGAACATTGAATCATGTTTCAAATTTTCAATGTTTCATGAACTACATTTTGTAATTCAGTAATTTTATTTGAATATTTTTCAACTATCAATTGGCATTTAATATTTATCTTTGGCATTTGGCATTGGTCAATGATCAAGTATCATACTATGAAATGATTTAGTTTTACAATTCTCTATGTTTCTCTTATTTTTTTGTATATATAATACATATATATATATATTTATAATATATTAAATTATTTATATATATATATATATATACACACGTACCCATACGTACCCAAACCCCTAAAAAAATTTTGCCCGTACCCACGTACCGGGTTCGCGTACCCGAACCCGTCCCCGAACCCGAACCGGTAACTTAGACAATAAGCTAAAAAATAATCTGTCAGCCAAAGCTTTGACAGGATAAAAGATTAATACAGAAGGGTGTCTACATGTTTCAGGATCAAGCCAAAAGCACCATGTTCAAATTATAAGCATCTTCTCCTACTACAAAATAAAAAAGAACCTATTTAACCATTAAAAAGTGTTATTAGAAGTTTTCCAAATGGACAGCTATTGGTAATGTAAGCCAGTTAATATATTCAGTAGAGAATTAGGTACTGTGTCACTGGCTTAGTAGTAGAGCAAACATGAACGAATGGGAAGATTTCATTCATACAGCACGGAAGTGATATGCAATTCATCTATAGAATCTTTGAGCTGTGAACTGTCTTGACATATAAATGCACAACCAATGTCCAGATAACTATTCTGCTCTGCTTGTTATAAGATTAATACCATGAAACTTTGTTGACAAAGGTACCTGCATTGATCATAACCTTTACAGCACACACATCTTGTCCTATAGTAGGGTAGGGACATTACCCAGAGAATGGAAGACACGCAATATATTAGTGTTTCAATTCCTCTTTTTACTCAACAATTCAAAAGCACAAAATACAAATACGATCTCTCTATGTATATCTATGCATGTGTTACTAAACATGCATATGTAGACCTTCTGAGAACCGTAGCATACCTTCTAAGTTTTCCTTGAGCCATTTTGAGTGTCTTGGACTTACGTGGCTATCCCACCACCAAGAATGTGAATCACTACCCGCACCTTGCAACTTGACGTTTTTCATTGTTTCACACTAAGAAGTAATTTGGAGTTACCACGTGTAATAAGTCTGCTCCTATTAAAACTTTTCTAGAGTGTATTCCACTGGGTCTTCAAGTCAGCTTAACTATGCCCCTTTAAATTCTAAGAAACGCTGAAATTTCACTTGAGAAAAAAACCAAAGGAAGCACCTGCATCACTGCACTGCAAGAAATATATCAGAAATGTACTCAGAGATAATTGGATTAACTAAATCGATGCAACACCCCTTTTCTCAGAAAAATCTTTTTATAAAGACACGTGTCTGGTTTACTCCTATTAAATGTCAGAATCACACTACCTAATTCTATAACAAAGAACAAGTTGGGATAGAATAAAAGAGAAAAGCTCTCAGCTTTGTTCTTTCTACCTTTCATAATTTATTTTAATTTAGATACTATAGTAGACTAGTTCCACAAATGACCAAGAAAACTGTGAAAATATGTGCATGATCAGATTATACAATGAAAGCGCCAAGTGCACATCCAAGCAATGTAAAGAAGCAAAGAAGTAGTAAAATTATGAAGCCTAAAGAAAAAGTAAACTTATGAAGCAAAGATTCTTACCAAGGAAAAGGAAAATGAAGAACAATATCAACAAACATTAGCTTCAGAACTTATTAGCATTTTGAGTCATATTCAAACACAAATTGCAAAAGTCAAACATTCGGTAAATCACGGAAAAATTACTAAACAGCATATTAATAGCAGGAATTACACAGAATTGTAAACAGGCATGCATGCGGACACTATTAGTAATACCTCACCTCTATGATAACTTCTTCTGTTTGGTGCCTATTACCGGAGCTATATTTCTACTCTTAATAGCTCATTGAAGAAGCATACGGGACCCATTTTGTCTATCTTAGGTAGCTGTACTTTTTCAGTTCCATTGACCCTTTTCTTTTCCTGTAGAAATGCTTCTCATATTATTTCAAGGATCAGAAATGTTACTTCTTACTGACAATTACAATGTTCCGCAGGGACACGTCCCCCAGGTCAGGGGAACTCCACAACATCCCGGACTTGGAAACTTAGAGGGGGTGTTCCCCTTTCCAGGACTGGGCAGCCTACTCATTTGGCGCATAAAAAAAGAAGACAACTTTTAAGGGAAAAAAAAGGCAAAAAATAAAAGGGGAGGATTGTCATTGTAAATTCAGCATATTACATTTCCTTTTCAAAATTTCAATTGTTTCTAGATTGTTTAAAATATTTAATACCCGTCCCTGCAATACCCCTGCCATCCCAGGTCCCAGATCCCACATTCCCCATCCCAGAAACTCAAGAAACACTGCTTACAATAGGGTTACATGGGTGGTCTCCTCTTTAAAGCTCATATATGGCCCGAGAAGCAATGAATCAAACATCTTTGCTGATACTTTTGAATTCACCTTTGATTAGCAATGTCTATTCATAGGGGTACATGTACTCAACTCCCCTAGGCCGCACAGGGAGAGGTCGTCTGCTGTTGCCTTCCATCTTACTTTCCTCCAAAATCCTATAGCCCTCAAACCTATTCGATCATTTTTGCACATTGATATAGTTTCCTTGATTGATCTTTCTACTAAACATAACCCGAATACAGCTTTTCCGAAAGCATCTTAATCAAGCTCCCAAATAAAATGCGTCTTTGCCTTAGTATGTTTTAAAGTAGATTGAATTTCTACTCAAAGGACCGCTCCCGCGACTTAAAAGGAAGAAAAATTGCAAAAAAGTTGTCTTAAGAACTTCAAAAAAGCCCTGCTCGATTAGTCTTAAAACAGAGCTTCTCTTACAAGTAAAAATACTTGAAGAAAGCCAAGCGGAAAAGTAAATTCATAAAGAACAGCGCTTCTCTTTACGCGTTGTTTGACAATATTAAACCTTTTTTAACAAGTTGATAAAGAAACAAGCTCTGTAAAGCGAAATGAATAAGACTAACCGAAAAAGCTCCCAAGCATGAAAAAAAACTATCCAAAGAAACGTTCAAAGTTTCATTGACACTTAGAATTTAATATTAAATCAAACCGACCAAACAACCTCCAAGAAGTTCAATTACAGCGCACTTGATTTCGAGCATGAACGTTTTTTCCAGGCATTTTAATTACATGCGCACTTGATTTCAAAAATCAAAAATCAAAGATTCTTCTTGAAACCAACTTTAAATTGTTGGTTGGCTAAAACAGTAAAATTTGAAAGTAAAAGTGAAAAATTCAGACTCGATACCTGGACCTGCTGCCCAGCCTATGCCGGCTATGGAATTAAATCTTTAGAATTGCGAACAGGCAGGTCAAAGGATCGAATCCTCGAGCATTCAGTTGCTCACTGCCTTGAACAGAAAGCGAAAATGTCGTGCGTATGTCGAAATGCTTTCCTCCTTTTTATTCTCAGCATCACCTTTAGACTTTAACACGTATCTTTTTTTTTAAGAACAGAAAAGACCATTTTTTCCACAATTAGTTACTGTTTCTTGTTTACATTTGCAGACCTCACCTTCGAATTTTTTTTGTATTTTTTCTAAATCTACTGTACTGCCAGGTGTGCCGAAAGCAACATTTAATAAAACAAACAAACAAACAAAAAAGTACCGAGACTTCTCAAGATTCGAACTCTGAACGCAATTCATCCCTCCAGTAATAATTTAATACAGAAGGTTGAAACTTTAACTTGCATTATCAGAATTTCCAGTTCCTTAACTGAATCTATAATGCAAATAATGACGTTTAGTATCCCTATTTAAAAGATTATGGTATGATCATTTTTTTTTTAACAGGTGTAGCTTTCACACCTAACCTTGGGGCTGTCTACTTGATAAGGACCATGTCGCTCTCGAATCTCCGCTGTATACATGAGATGCGTTCCGACATGAAAGACACAGATAAAGTGTATATGCCATTAAAAACCTCATTAAAGGGCAGTGCATGAAGAGTTACAGGGCTCTCAACATGTGACTCTGAAAAAAGGTACAAGAATAAGTATAAACGTACAAAATAAGTTACGGGATAAATATAATAATGTGTATGGTAAGTATTTATCATTGAAATATTTGTAAAAGAATTTATTTTGTAATAGGAAAATTTAATGGAAATATAGTTGAAGGATTATACCTATATTGCAGTTTATTTTTAATTTTAGTTTTAATTTTTTAAATAAGATTGTGTAGATACTTTTTAAATAAATACAATAGATAAAAAATTATTGGTACTGGTAAGTGTTTTCTATTTTATATTTGATACATGTTATATGTTTATATTAATGTTTGTTGTGTTTGAAATGTCAAATAAAAGATACACATTATCATGATTATTTTAATATATGTTTATTTTAAAGATTTGATATTTGTTTACTTTCATGTCTAATCAAACATAATCAATAAATAATCTTCATAAAGATTTTTCTTGAGTATGAAATGTGTATTGTTGTTGCATACTATTTCTAATGTGTTTGAATTTATAATATATTTATTCATCAACAATAAAGTCACAAAGAAGCAATAGATCATCATTGAAGTGTAGGAAGTGTAGCTCAAGAAATTAATGGTCAAGTGATTCCACATTCAATACTTTGGTAGGAATTTTTTGAACTTCATGCATCATGCTTTTTTGAATTGCACACTATCTTTGACTAGAATGCATCTATTTGTTTTCCACATAATGACTAGTACCTATTAATTTATTGTAGTTAATAATGTTGGACGATACAAATTGTTTAACCAAGACATGTTAGTTGACTTGTGACCACCTATTTGTCATGTTTTGTTTAAATATTTGATATGATAATTTATTATTTTTATAAATGTTGTCATTACAAAAATTATAGGATGAAGAGAAAAGAATCCAAAGCACCATATATATATAAATAGTTAGAATGGATATTGTAATTGCATTATGTGGGAAAAAAATTATGTAGGAACTAATTTATTATAAAAGTTAAAAATTCAAACATTAATAAAAAAACAACAAACTTGCTAAAAATAATAGATATGTCTTGGGAATAGATATCAATTCAAATGATTTTATTGTTGTTTAGTTAATAAAAATTATGTTTATGATTTTATTGTTTTATAGCTAATAAAAATTATATTTGAATTTTGTCAAGAAAAAAAAAATGACTAGTTCAAATTATTGATAGTAATAAAAAAATGAATAAAAATGATTGAATATTATGCCACTTGTTAATAAAAAATACTAAAAACAATTATAATGTTAAGAGGACTATGTAATTCTTAAATAATTATTAAGTAAATAAAATAAATTGTCAAATAAAAATAAATTAATTAATAAAAATAAAACAATTCTTAAATAAATAAAATAATTTTAAATTGATGATTTTGTATATTTTAAATAAATGTATTTAAGATATTTATATTAATTTAAATTTTAAATTATATAAATTTATAAGAAAGTAAAGTATGAATAATTTAGTTTTAATTTTAAAAAGATAAATTTAATATTTGTTAATTTATCATTTATTTAAATTTTTAATGAAGAAAATTTGCAATCATTTTATAATACTATTTATTTTAAACATTACATATTAAATATAATATAAATTAAATATCTTAAACTTAAATGAAGTAGAGGACATTTTTTTCTAAGTAATGAAATCACTTGTATCAAAAAGATTTAATGTTAGTGTTTTGAGATTAAGGAGGCTAAAATACTATTTTGAAAGCATTTTCCCTAAACTAATTACATTAAAATTTGTAGATTTTCAAATAAATATATTTAAAAAATTAATTTCATTTATTTTATATAAATTAATGTTAATAAAATATCAAATAATAAATGAAATGCATAAAATATATTTAAAATATAAAATAAAAAAGAGACTTGTATAGTAAAAAAATAATTCCTAAAACTATTAGAAAAGTATTCATGATACTTACAACATGTAAACAAAACAGTATCCAATTCAATAAGTTTATATTTGTTCTAGCATACTTGTATGTCAAAATGGGAGCTTTGGAACAATGTATGGACATCTAGCAAAGCATAAAAGATAAAGGAATTTTGTTAGATATTGTAGTTGTAAGTTCCTTTGTAGATTCATATACAACATGTAAAAGAATAGACAAGGCATGTAAATTATTTGACAAAATGTCTCAACAAAAATGGTCTCATAGAATGTCATGATTATAGGCTATGCACAAAATGAATTTGTTGAAAATATGTCGAGCAAATGGAATTGTAAAGTTTAAAGCAAAATTCTACATAGGGTATGAGCATTCATCAAGTATAAAGGATAGATATCTTTTGTTAGATGTTGTTATCGCAACTACCCTAGGAGACATGTATGCAAAATGTGGAAGCATAGACAAGGCACGTGAATTGTTTGATAATATGTCTCAAATAAATGTGGTCTCATGGTTTACAATAATTACATGATACATACACATAATATATTTGTTGAAAAATATTTAGAACCTCTCAATAAAATACAATTGGCAAGCGTAAAGCCATATTCTATAACCTTAACTAACATCCTTCTTACCTATGCCAAAATGTGAGCTTTGGAATATGATATGGAAATTTTTCAAATATTATAGTTTGAAAGAAAATGAATTTTGCACAGAAAGTGTTTATATCTTAGAGGGAAGCAAATTATTATTGTAGGCAAGAATATTTGAAAGTATATTATCCTATAATATCAAATATTTTATTACAATGTTTGTTCATGGAACTTTATGTTAATCCTCTAATGAAGTGCACCAACCCATTGCTTAGGCCACCATCACATATGTTGTGTTGTTTTAAATTTATACTGACTGACTTCACCTCCTAGCACGCAAAGGCTAATGGGGATGCCTAATCACTCTTTGTTGGTTGACATTAAATAACACCGTTTAAGTGAAGAGAAGGTTGTAAATGAAATTAAAAATCTATGAGGAAGACATTATTCAGAGGTACAAGATTGTGTGTTATTAGTTATAAAGATATCACAATGAGTCGACTCAATATGTAAATGCCTTACTATTTATAAAATTGTTTAGCAAATTTTTATTCACCAACTATACAAATATGGAGAAAACTTAAGTTGATCTCAACCTTGCATTATGTATAATATTTAGTATTACAAGACATAAGTAATAAGTTCAGGAAAATTTAAGTCTTTCTATTAGACAATGTTATCTCCAAAGATACAAATTTCATTATTAATTATCTTGAATAACATGAAGGTTGCAATAAGAAGTGTTTCTATCCTATGAATGCTAACTAAGTCGATGCCACCAATCTTGGTAAATAAATTTATAGGATCATGGTGCAATAACATGTACACCTTAGGTGGTGTAGCAAGATGGCATGTCAAAGGTGATGGCAACTCTAGGAAAAGATAAACATGAGAGCAATGAAACAATGTCATGGGAACTTAACAATTTAGAACTTATTGACCAAGGGATATGGAATGGAGGTGAATGGGGGACTAAATATAATGGGGATCAAGTGTCATCAAAATAACAAGAGTACACACTAGGTTAATATGCTAGTTTAGCCTAGCTAATGAGTTAGGCTTGGGATAAATTCTTAGCCTTTGATATGTAAGGTGCACCACTAGCTATTTATTTGTGGGATGGATTATCCATGTGCCACATACGTGTCTCCAGGAAGGTCCCTAAAAATTTCCTTAAGTTAATCTAGAACAAAGATTCATAATAAATTGTATGGTATATGGGTATTCACATCTTTAGAAAAGTCAGCTTGGAGTTTGAGCATATGAAAAATCTTAAGGTCCATAGAAATTCAAGATAAGAAAAGGTTTTGAATTTGAGGTTTAAGGTTATAATTCTAGAGTAACTCAAGTATCATAAATTTTTAATCATTTAGCCTTGGGGATATGTGTGACCATGTGTGACCATTTATTTCTTGGGGTAATCTCAAATGATTGATTCTTTGAAGTTAGTCTTGATTTGACATGTTTCCCCCTCAAGGATAACTTAGATTGTAGTCTTAGGAGTTTAGAACAAAATTATGATTACATCATGATAAAAATTGACTTTTTGTATTTGGTAAAGTCTTAAAACCAAGACCTAGAGTTCTATGGACCCATAATTCTAAGTAAAATTAGGTTTATGATACCAGGTCACATCTAGGGATATAAACTACCACGTTTATTACATCTGTCATTTAAAGGAAGTGATATGTCATGTCTAGAATGGCCCAACGAACAACACCACATGATGAGGGTCACCATTATGTAAAAGCTAAGACCTATCAAAATTTGATAGCTTGCCTCAAACCCAATCTTGAAATAGAGCTTGTCCCATAATCATTTAATTTGTAGTAATCTTAGTCTAGGCATCATTTTAGACTCAATAAAATACCTAGAGAATATCAGACTGACTTAAAAAAGGAAATTTTTTGTTGTTAATAGACCACACTCCTTATTGCAAGTATTTTGATAAAAGATAATATGTTAGAAAAAAAATGGACTAAATTTCCCTAGCATTCACATTGGGGTGTTATATTATTCTTTGTAATTTGGTGGAGGTTAGTTGCATGGTATAGTGCTTTATGTTATTAATTTTTTAGATGATCCCATGTTGGGTGGAATTACTAAAATATCTAAATCCTAGACTATATGCATGAGTTATGTCCATTAATATTGATATCCAATATGGTTGTTTTGGTTGAACATTAATTCTTTAATGTAATTGCAATTAATACAATAATGCTTTTTCTACTTGTCATAAGATTAGCTTAAAAGGTATGTGACTAGCAAAAGGGGTAGATTACAATGGATTTTTTGTTTAGGATTATAGTAGGTCAATAGTGACTTCTAGGCTCAATATATTGTTTTTCTTCTTAAGAATCATTTATTCTTATTATTTTCTCCAAATATTTGTAAATTGGATTATTTATAATTGTATTGTCTATGAGTGGTGGCTTCAAGTGGTATTGTGTCCTTTATAATTTACTTTAAGCTAAACCCATGTTGGGTTTTTTACAACTGTATTCTATCAAATCTAGGATTGTAAGGTCTAAGAATGGCCAATGCAATTGTCTATTAAATGAAACCACTTTGTTTGAATTTACAAGTTGAGAGATTTTAAACAAAAAAAATTCTAAGAATCCTAATATATCAAATGTAATGAAAAGTTAGGGGTTCAAGGGTAAGATTTATATATCAAATCTATATATTTTAATTAGGTGAAGAAACAAAATGGTTGTTGTCATAATTAACACTATCAACATATATACTATTATTATTCATCTTGAAAATATTTTACTTTCCTTGATTTAGGTCCATAAAAAATATGTACAATGTTCATTAACTCTATGATAATAACAAGTATGGTCATTAAGATAACCCTCTAGATGGATGCAATGGATATATTGAGGAATAGTAACCAAATTAACATTCAATTAACTTTGAAGTACATGATATATAGAATTACACAACCTTGTGAATTGTCTAGTTGTTTGTTGTTTGAAAGAGATAATATTAGAAGTGCTAGCCACATGATTAGCACTAGACTTATTTTATTTCTTGGCACTACCCTTTTAGAAACTATTTGACATTTGAAACTTTGACTTCTAGGTAAGAAGGCATGGGAAATGTATAAGTAGATAAATATTTTAATTCATTGAAAATTAAAAAAAAAAAAATTATTATTTACATGATCACATTGATCTATGAAAGAAAGAACTATTTAAATGTACACTATCATTGAGAGGATATAATAAACCCAAAAAAAAACTTCACAAAACATCATCATGGTACTTCATTTTAGTACAAAGAGACTATAATTTGATAACATAGTCATTAATGTATTCATTGGAACCTTGAACACACAAGAAAATAAATCCTAAATAATATCAAACTTAAACCCATATTTAATAAAAATAACTACAAAAAGTTGTACCAATTTAATCAAAAGAATGGTTGGAAGTATGTTCCAATAAATAGAACCATTAAATGTCATAATCTATAAGAATGCAAGGAAATGTGAGCCAAAATTTTAACATCATAAATGTCACATTTAAGGCTTGTTGCAAATGAATATTAAGTTCATCTTTACCATGATATAACTCAAAAAAAACAAAAAAGTCAATCATGGATATGCTACATTCTCAAAGAAAAGAGTACAATGTGCTAGAATATTTAGGTAATAGAATCTCACTCACTAATAATGCAATTAGTTCTAACTTTTAACAATGTTATCTAGCTTTTACAAAAGTGCATTAATGGTAGAAGTATGAATGGTATCCGTAGGAGCATGAGAGATAATTTAGATGGTGCATAAAAGAATGGGGGATAATAAGCAAAGAAATAATTTAGATGGTGCATAAAAGACTTCTAACAAATTATTTCAACACATTATTTTTCTTTCTTGTAACCTTATACTCAATAAATATCATTGAATGGTAAAATTTAATTAAAATTTCATTAAATGCAGACAAAAACCCATTCAAATATTAGCCACATAACGAAATGTTATAAAATGATCACCATTTTCTACTTTTGATCACAAACCAAAGCTTAAATAAGAAAAAATAGTTAACCAATTGAAAATTTACAAGTATTACTTCACATGTTTGTCAATGAATAAATGCATAGCAAATATAACCCAACTACAACAATCCAATGTATATTCCTTTCAACCCATTTTTTTTCTATGTAAAAATACTTATATCCATTATTTTAAGGCTTTTTCTAGTTATTAATACAATATTAGAGAACAAGAGGGGAATTCATTTGATGGCATGTGTGTTATGTTTATTTTACAATCCTAATATTGGAATTCAATGTCAATATCTTTGACACCCGCATCCCCTCCTTTTGAGAGGAATAGGTCACTTGATTACAATGCAATTTATATTCCACTTCATGCTTGCAAGTAGAAAATCCCACTAAGCCCAGGCCATTAACAAGTTGCCAAGGGAAATACCCTTGAAAAAAATATTTCTATAATCATTTTAAATGTAGCCTAAGTTATGGTTGGCATATTGAAGATTAAAATATAAGGAATTAGGGTTAAAGGTGTTGTGAAATTTAATTTAAATGTACTAGAAAGTATTATAACCACTCATCTTGTCTATAAGTTCTTCTTTAAATAAGAATTTATGAAACTTGTTTGTTAATAAAAATTGTATTTTTTTATTTAACTATTTGATGTTTCATTGCACAAGTATTTCTTATAGGTCATGAAAAGTACTTGTTGATGTGGCAAGTTATGTGATGATTCATACCTTCAAACCTTAGTTATAGATAGATAATTTAGTATCATCTTCTATAAAATAATTAAGGTCCTCACAACTACAACCCTGCTCTCTAGGATATTCTCCACTCAACCTCAAGATCTAATCAAATGCATCTCTTTCATTTCCTCCTTCCTTAAGAGTTTACTAATGGGAAGTTTGGAAGTGATTATGTCCTCACCTTTCTAGAGAAAGAGTCTTTTATGACATGTGTCATAGAGTGCTTAAAACCATATTGTTTAATTTTGGAATCCTTCATTGAATTAAGAAAGGCTCAATGTTATAGACAATCTTTATTCCCTAAAACATAACAGTTGTTATTTTTCAAATTGGAATAGATTTAACATAGAGAACAATTCAAATCCTTAGGTGTCTATTTTTATTCCAAGCCTCACTTTAGAGTTATAGGACTATTTTGTTAAGAGAATCTTACTATGAGTAGGCCCATCCCCCATTTTAAAGACCCTTTAGAAGGTTGTTTGAGAGGATGGCGACTCTCATGACTTAAATGAAATTTAACTTATACTTGGTATTCTTAATTATGTCAAAAGACAATCTATAATGACATCAAGAATAGGAGCATGATTACATAAACATAATTTTTTATGTTTAATCTTAAATTTGACAATCATTTACATGTCAATATATATGTATAGATTTATAGATGTAATAATATATAGATAAAAGTTCTTAATTTTGAATTTTTTTTACTTAAAATTATTTTATTTATCTTAAATAGATTTATCTATACATTAGACATATGTAAGTAATATTGCTCACACACACACACACACAGTTTTGTTTAAAGTTGTAAAGACGGTTTAGTAAAAATCTAATAGAGGAGATCTTGAACCTTACAATTTGATAAATTATTTAAAGGTGTTGGTAAACACCACTTATCCTTATGCAAATACAGACACCAAAAACCAAATCAAATGAATTTCAACATATAAGATTGTGACAAAATAACCATAAACAATACATAAACAAATTTTCAAATCACTAACAATATACAAAACTCCAAAATTAAATACCCATACATTTAACTTATTTATTTTCTACATCTATTTAACTACTAAATTTTTTATAATAAATCCCTACTTATTTTTATCTAAATTAACTATTTACTAATTAAATACATCTATTTAATTTACCAAAACTATATTAGTCTTTAAAATTCTACATAATGTGGATCTTACGCAATCTAATACGATTAGAGTTTAAAAAGAAAAATTATGCACTCTTAGCCATAACGGTACTAAATCATTGAACTCTTCTAAGCCTTACGACCTTCACAATCCTTATATTTTGAAAAAGAAAAAGAAAAACAGTTGACAATTTAAAAGCGGCAATTGGTCCATTCAATTCAATGTTGAAGGATCACAAACGCAGGCACAGGGAGACTGTAACTGAGATCTGTCAGACCTACGGTATACAAAACTTCCTGTGCAAGTTTTTAAATCAAAATGCTCATACGGCAAATGTTTCAGGGCAAAATTTCGTGTGGATGATGGAATTCGAAGGGGTGTTGTATCAGTTACAGAAATTAACAATACTGGTCAGATTGATAACTCATAGCCGAGATATTCTCACCACTCAAATCTTTCCAGTTAAATTAACTAAATATGATCCGCAGGATAACATCAGACATTCTCAGAGCTCCTAAATTTCAAGCGTAAAAAATGAAGCGTGGAGAATCCATACCTTGACCTTCAGCGTAGACAATGAATTCGCCGCGCTTTACAGTTGAATGCTAAAAATTTGCAGACCTACAGGTCCAGGGATCGACTCCCTCCCTGGCTCTCTTCCTTCGTAAGGCGTACGTCAAAAAAGTATACTCGTATCCATTCAGCCTCTTGCTTTATACGCAAATAATGCGCACCTTTTTTGTGGTGTTACAGCAACCAGTCTATTCTTCACGGCATGAACTACCATGTTTTTCGCACCGCGGTCCAGACTTGACTTTACGAAGGAAAAGTTTTGTTACTTTCACGAGAAAAGACAAAGATGTGAAGTGCAAGCTACGCAGTTGAAAGCTGAATATTACAAAAATGTGAAGTGTAAGCATGTCCGGCATTAGTAAAACAAACAAATATGTAAGACATTTTTTTTCCACAGTTTATAATTGTTAGATACGGCTGGGCTTAAACATCACACACTAAGCTGACAGCTTAGTGTGTGGGCCCCACTTTACCACTACCTTTTTCAGTTTCGGTTTCGATGCAATTCTGTTGGCAATTTTTTTAACTGCGCGTGTAATTTATAAGATACTATTAGTTGACTACCGTGAAAGCCTTCAACTTGTCAAGTGGTAATGTTAAAACGTAAAATATAACTATAAATTATATTATATTTAAATTAGATATTATTTAATGTTATATTATATTTATATATTTATTTTATATAATATAATAAAAATATATATAAATAAAATATCATATATATATTTTATATAATATAATATAATAATTATATTAGTTGAGCAACTTATATATTTAGGCTCATTTATTATTGTTAATTTTGTTTATATAATTTAATTAGACTTAGATATTTACGTGATACTAGTTTTATAATTTCCTTATTTATAATTTTTTTTTATTTTTTTATTTTTTGGCAAATTGCCACCAGAGAGGGTGGCTCTCGTTTTATTGATTAAAATAACCAAAATTACAAAACTTTCATAACAAAAGACAACAACCACAAGATACGCAAAACTACACTAGACCTGCAGCCAAGAAGTTAGAAACCAAACTCCAACACCCAAAGAACTCGGCAATATTAAAGAGAAGTTCTCTGCAATAAACAAAGCAAAAAACCCTGACCAGAAACCCATGGATCTACAAGCTACCATTACACGGCTGAGAAAGGTCTGCTTGGATGAACTTGTCCAAGTCCGACCACCTATGCGAATCTTCCGCAACAATGTACTCCTGAGATTGATTTACACCAAATTTTGATAGAAAGTCCGCAACAGAGTTTGCCTCCCTGTAAATATGTGCCAACCTGTAGTCCCGCACTTTGCTGAGAGCCACATTTATTTCATCTACCCACATTTTAAGTCACCAACTTGGTGTTTGCTTAGAACCTATTGCTCTTATGACAACCTGGGAATCACCCTCAATATCCATCGAATGCCATTGTCTTAGGTTACAAAATTTTATGCCTTCCAAAAGAGCAACGCACTCCGCTTCTATGTTCGAACCATGAGGGAGCTTAATTGAGGCTGTTGCCACCACATGGCCGAGATCATTTCTCACGATGAAGCCAGCCCCCGAGGGCCTCGGGTTTCCTTGTGAGGCCCCATCAAAGCATAGCTTCAGCCTGCCTTTCGGAGGAAGGACCCATTTGGCTTTGGGCCTTGACGATTTGTTCACACATAATGAGTCCATAGACATTTTTAACAGCTTCCACTTTTTTAACATCCTGTTGTCCCAAGCCGAAAAATATTTGAAGTTGCCTATTCTTAGATGACCATTGAAATGTTCACTTATCCCAAATTCAATCTTGGACAAGATTCCTACGAGAGGGGAAGCTTTCTCCTTGAAGATCCGTGCATTTCTCTCTTTCCACAGATGCCAGACTACCATTGCTGGGATCTTGCTCCAAAGACCCCCCACTGCTGAACCACCATATAAATTTGGCCAAGATTCAAAAAGAGATCTGAGGTTGTTTGGAAGGGGACCAAACCAGTCCACCATAGCACAAAAATACTGCCAGACCTGCTGAGTCACTTCACATTGGAGAACCTTCCTTACCTATAAATTTGCAAACTCATATAATCCTTAGTTTTTAGCATTTAGGAAAGATGTTTTCTAATTTTATTTGTAGATCTAAATGTTCATTGATTTTATAATTTTGAAATTATTTTTAAAACTTATTTGATCATTATTTCCTTTTATTTTTTTATTTTGCATGCATATGTCAATGTCTATCCATGCTTCTCATTTTCCCTTAAGAAGTACCCTATTGAATTCTACAATGGCCATGCACTAAGCTAATAATAGTACAGTTAAATACTACTATTCCATGGTGATCACAAGACATACTATGATAAAAGTATAATTACGCTAATCCAAACACAATCTCCCCATGATAGAATTATAAATTTCATAATAATCCAAGGAAGTCTTGGAATGTCAAGGATTTTATCTACTCATAAATTCCTCATTTTGGTTTTTGTTTAACCACCAAGAAGAGGTGAAGGTTTCTATATTAAAAAATATTGATGTAATCCAAAGGTGAGAATTCATGGTTTCCTCTTGAAGAAAGAGTTTTGTAATTTATTGCAACTACTTAGTAGGGTTCTTGGAGAGTTGTACTACTTAGTAGGGTTTTACATAATATTACTTACATATACATATTATGTAAATATAATATATACAATATGGCTCTAGGAAAAGTATTTTTATTGTTTGTAAATATTAAGATGAATAGAAATTACATTCATATCAAAATAAACATCAAAATAAATTGTAACAAAGGTGAGAATTTTTTTTTTTTTAAATTCAAAGTTATAGAAATATATATTAAAAAATATTAATGACGGTTAACTTTCCGTGAATTTTACTTGGGATGAATTTGTCATATGCCATATAATATTATATATAAATATATTATAAACATATAAATAATATATAATAAAATATAATAAATACAACATAATTTCTAATATGTGTCTTATACAAATATATATATATATTAAATAATATTTACATTTTATATTAAATAATATAATATTGACATCTTATAAGTTACACGTTAAAAAAAATTGCCAACAAAATAACATCCAAACGGAAACTGGAAAAAGGTATTGGTAAAGTGGTGCCCACACACTAAGCTGTCAACTTAGTGTGTGATGTTTAAGCCCAGCTGTTAGGTACAGAAATTATTGTATTGTGATTAGTGGATTGATGAATCGTAGCTAATTGAAATTTTGTGGTTCTGGATACTTCCTTTTTTCAATTGAAATTTATAAAAATAAAAAATATATTGTTAATTAAAATAAAAACTTAATAATCTAAAATATTAACATATTTTATAAACAAAACAAACAAACAAAATTATTAAAAAAAAAAATTCAATAATAATACATTTTTAATAATGATATAATATATGACAATAATAATATAATAATAAGATATGTATTGATGTATTTTATATAAATTATTTTAAGATATATATACTAGTAATATATTTTCTTATTTACTTAAAAGAATTCAAATTCTTTAAATAAAAAATGTTGAAATTTCTACGAATTTTGAACTTAAACAAGTTTTGCAAGAATAAGTTAAGCTTGTTTTTATATCAAAAATTCTAACTAGCATTTCTTCAATTTATGCTCAATAACTTTTAAATGACACTTCTAAAGAAAGAAGTGTGCTCACTAAGTAAAAACCGATTTATAATAATCCTATTTCTATAATGTTTGATAAAATACTATATTATGTTAATTTAAAGTTTTAATGTTATGTTCAAGTTTAATTTAAATTTTTAATGTTACGTTCAAGTTTAATCTTTAGAACTCTTGTCTTTAATTTAAACTTAAATTCTTTTTAAATTTTGAAAATGTGCCTTTTTAATTATTTTTTAATATTATACTATTACTTTTTAATTAATATAAAAAATTTAGTCAACTTATTCATTTAAAAAAACACCCTTTTGAAAGGGTAAAAAGGGTAACAAATGTACCTAATACCAAACAAAGGGATCAAAGCTGTCCCATGGAGAATGACCGCTTTAAAAAGATTCGTACACCAACATGGGCTAAGGACCAAGTTGCTCTATTTGTCGATGGTGGTAGGATTTAAAGCTTTTCCCTTTCAAGGATATGCCAAATCCACATGCTTACCTAATGTCTTTCAAATTATGAGGTGTGGGGTAGGAGAATAATGATGGCCTCTTCAAATTACGAGAAAATGCCCTTTCATCTAAAAAATAGATTCGCACAAATAATTATTCTCCCTATCAAAGTTTAGGAGAGATAGAAATAAGTGCATTTTAGTTTTTATGGATAAATTTGTAGGTTTATGTAAAAAAATGTTAAAAAGAAAGAGGAAATATCTTCATAAATTTAATTTTATGTATGATTATTTATCAAAAGGTTTATATAGAGGTAAATATTATGTAAAGAGGACATATGTTTATCGTTTAATTGAGAATTAATTTATATTTTTTTATTATAAAACAAGTAGATGGAAGAGGTTAAAAGAAAAATGGAAGGCGAGGATATGTGTTTTTTGTACATGTAGAGAAATTGACTCACATGAACATTTTTATTTTAGAGTGCAAAGCTTATTTTAGAAATACTTCAGCAAGGGTTTTTCATATAATATGTTAAAGAGGAGAAGATTGATAAAGCAAAGACAATTAAGCATACATAAAAAACAATAGAAGATCAACAATGTAGAAAGCTAAAATTATTGGGTCAAATATCCCTTAGGTTATCTTTAAATAAATGTGCCCTTACATTAATTTAAATATAATTAAAGAATGAAATAATAAAATAAATTAGGTTTAAACTAATAAATTGAAAAGAGGGTAAAGTGTAACACGCCCATTGTTCTACCTAGAAATTTTACTATGTTTTACCTACAAGTGAATAGTTTATGCTACTAACATTACAAGCAATAAAAATTTTCTTTTCTTTTGAATAACTAATGCACATTTGAAACCAAACATTCCAAAATTTTCCATTGCATAATCAAAGAATCATTTCATTAATACAAGCAACGATTTCACATTACATAATTTCAAGATAACATTTCACATTTACAATTTTCCATAGAAATGGATACAAGATTACATACATAACTTCAACGAGCTTACTGAAATAGAAATACAAATGGTCCAAAATATCCTCCTCAAATCTTGGCCGCCAACTGCATGAGGAGAAGCATCACTCAAGCTCTTTTCTGCCAACCATGGACTTACTCCAGGCCCCCGCACATCTACCAAGCTAATAAGATGGCTCTACCCTTTGACAAAGAGATTGGTTTGGTAACCTCATAATCCTAGCCTTTTTTGAGCATGGTGTTGTGTCCTACATATCTAGAGCTACCATACAGTGGCTACAACCTACATGTATATGCCAATCCCTACCTAGCATGTGAACCTGAATAACAATGAACTGACAGTATAAATAGTGGCTACTTACACTACTTTGGCCAAAGTATTCATCACCCAAAATTTAGAGTAAAGGTCACACGCTCACCCAACAATTCATACTCTATACATAGGTTACCCCCTTTCCCATGGATTATTCTAACCTCGAGAATAACCAACTAATAACTCATATTTAAAATGACATCACTACTAAAGTAAATTACACAACTTATTTCATGTTATATAGTTCATAGTATTGACAACCTACATATAGTATTGACAAACTACATATAGATAATAGATCATATTCATATAAATTCCAATATAGGATATATATTTAAATAAGTATAAACCAAATTAAAAGGTTTCACAAAAACAAGAACCAACCAAGAAATATGCAAAGCATATCCAAGCATCATAGCACACATTAAAATCATTCCTTTCCAAACATGACAAACATGAACAAATGACCTTTCCAACGTAAATAACAAATGAATATAAATCAGCATGCCTGCATAAAAGCTCCAACTGATAATTATTCCTTCCTAGTTTAATTCCTCAAGGTCGCTTGCTACTTCCTCTAAAATCAACCTAATTCCCACTTCTAGCCTCTTACCAATTCTCTCAACAATTTCAAATGCAAAATAACAAAGCAACTCACTAACTCTCAAGCTCTCAACTCACTTGCACAAAAAATACAACAAAATAACAATGGAGTAATCAGAATGAAAAGTGTAACAAATGGTAGAGAGAGCAACTCTATATATACTAAAATTTGAGCAACCAAAGGCTACAAACAAGCTAACAATTTTGCCACCTTTCTACTCCTATGCAATGACTCATCGAATTAAACTCTCAAATTGCAACACATGATAGTCCTCACATTTCCAATGGCTGAATTGACTTGATTTATGAGACAACATGACTCTTTTATTGATTCAATGGACAACAATTCCTTTCAACAGGTTTCCTACTTGGTTTGCAAGTCGACTACCCTCTTATATTACTGCCAACTTTACACTGACCAAGTTTTATGCATATCTAATGGTTCAATCTAGTTTTGGGAACATGTTCAGACTTTTTTCGCTTCCACATTCTACATATTTGGTGCCACATATACACCTTTTAGCGCCCTTTTATATAGTGCAGCCAAAGACTATTTCAATATGGTTGCATCTACTTTATTCCTTTTGCAACATATAAACTATATTCATTTACTCATGTGCAACTTTACAAGTTTTCATTGACTTATTCAAGGTTTGGTTTGAGTGCAGTTATAAACTTAGCCATCACATTGCATATGAGGCAACACTTTAATGTGCTTCAATAATACGTGCTTTATATACTTCAAAATACTTTAACATTATATATTATATATATCATATCTTTAATATATATATATACATATATATTAAGATATATTTACAATCTCAAGATTATTAAATGCTTACTTTCCAATTTAATAAGTATATATACACATATATTAAAATAATGATTATATATATACACAAATATATAAGTATATTAATATATATACACTATTATATATATTAATATATATATTATGTATATACATAACATTATTTCAATATCTTATATAAACATATATACTCTCATTTCCAATGATTGGCATATATACACGAAGTGTATATTTATGTCCCTTATGTCCAATCAATATTCCCATGCATATGGATAATCCATCCATGAGCATGCATAGATACGTCTACCTACGTATACTCATGTACGTATTAACTCATATGTATGAGTTTATCATAGACACATACATATATATACATTTTATGTATATATCTCATTGATATAAATATGAACACACAAGGACTTTCACTCAACATAGAGACTTAATCACATTCCTCCATCAAAAAATTCATAGAATAAGATCACAAACCAATATAAACATTCATAACCAAAACTGAAGATCACTTACCATTTACCCAAACTAACTTGACTCATCTTAGACCAACTAGGGTGTGAGTATGTGTATGTTTAGTTAGGCTCATTAAGAGTTACTAGACCAAGTTCTTCTCCTAAGTGATACTTCCCCTCTCTTCCGGAGGTTCGAACCTATTCCTGCATTTAGCTTAATACATCATAACAATAGTTAGTCGATAATAATACTTTCATATGCATCATATATTTCATCTTTAGAAAGGTTATAAAACATTAAATTGAATCAAATATTTATTCATCGTATTTCCATTAGGATTCATTTGCAAAGCACATTTAAATATTAAAGCATTTTAACCAAACAAGGTAATAGTAAATAAGTAATAACACACAAGGTGTAACATATTTCCCCCTTGTGAATCATCATCCCCAATGATTTTAAGTATCAAGTATGATCATAACATAAAACATAACATCATAAAACAACATTTTTTTTTAGGAGGTTTCAAAATATAGCAAGACTTGTGGAAATTTTTGCTTCATCTTAGTGCATAGTCTTCCCAAGTGGTAGAATCTTCTACATTCTGATCCCACTAGACCTTGCATTGCAGAACCTATCTATTATGTAAGTGAGGCTTACATGTTCTGACCACCTTGAGAGGCTCAATTGTTACCACTCCATGTAAGCCTTAAGGAACTGATCCCAAGCTCCATCTTCTTATTCATCCACCAGTTGGATGCTTCACTAGCCAACTAAAATGCTCCCCACATGACTTTAGTGACCTCTGAGTAATTTTTGATCTCAAAATAATTTTATGTCTGCATGAGCCATGCCTCTGCCACATCCCCACTGGTACTACCTTCAAATTTTGGAGGTGTGACCTTTCTCATGTCACGAGATAGCTCACTTTCTAGTCATTTTCTTTTGGTTTTGTAGTGTAGAAAAATGTACCCCTTTACATTTTTGCACTTGTTTGGGCCCTTCCTACTAAAATTGGGCTTCTTTATGCCTTATTTGGTCTTATTTTGCATCCAAAAGCCTTATTTAATGCATCTCTCTTAGGATAATCCTAACATCTATTAAATGAACAATCATAATTCATGTTCTTGAGTTGTGTGTTCCAAATTTAGTGATCTAGGACTCATATGCCACCTTGGGCTTATGGGTCCCACTTAAGTCTCGGGGGTTGATCCTGAATATACCATAGAACTTAACATTTCTTAAAATTTGTGTCCCAAGCTTAGGCTACTAGGACTCATACACCCCAACTAGCATATGAGTCCCACTTTAGCTTGGACCTATTTTGAATTCAATTCTTGGCAAGATTTTGTTCTAGATTTGATGTCATCTTGTAGTGTTGTAATTTCGGGAAACTTGGCATAAACAAGTAAAAATACAAGGTTATTTCATATATTTTCTCCTAGAAAGTTTACAATCCATCTAGCAATTCAAGTATTCAAGCATTATAGCAAATTTGTGATCAAGAGCATTCAAGAGCATTCAAGAGTTGATTATCAAGCATTTTGGAGGTATATTCAAGATTCAAGCATCATGTCAAAGTCATAATGCATCATGTGTGTTTTTGAGCCAACATTTGTGATGTAGGTTTTCATAATTCAAGTGAGCATTCAAGTCGATATTCATAACATACAATCAAGAGTCAAGATCTACATTCATGCTATCCATTTCACATAAGTTTGTAGCCTTTACTCCAAGGGTTTGGTAAGTTGCAACATAACATATTTGTTCATTCATCATTCCTTTATTCTATTTCATTTCATTTCAAGGTATGATTACCAAAATGGGGTTTGACCAAGGCAAACCCCTATCCACTAACAAAACAACATTTTTCTCCCTCTACATGTGTGATTGCAGATCTAGGTGTTTTGAGGCTTGAAGATCCTTTGAAGACAAGGTTACAAGATTGAATAAAGTTGTCAAAGTTATCAAGAAGTTTTCATCTTCATGAAAAGTCACATACATGCCAAAATTACTTGGAGATCAGACATGAGAGAAGCTATAGAAGATCATTAGAGGATACTAGAGTTTCAACCAAACTCTAATATTGGGACTAAATCACCACCTTGGGCATATGGGTCCCAGTATACCACTTTTCAGTCATTTCTTGTAGATCCTAGTTTACCAATTGTAGATTCCAGATTTAGCCTAAAACCCTAAACTGGGACTAAATCACCCAATCTGGAGTATGAGTCCTAGTTCACATCAAAAGTCATAATTTCAGGATTACAAACCTTTTTTCAGGCATCTCTAGTCTTCCAAGTACTTTTCTATTTATCCACATTTTATTATTCTAATTTTAAGTTTCATTTCCTAGGTTGCATAGCTAGATTTGAATATTACTTTCATTTCCTTCTTTCTAAGCATTTTCTTAGAGGTGAACCCCGTTTTAATCTCACCCAAGGAGACCTTGTAGCAATCTCTTGTCCTAATTGGATCATTAGGTTGAGATCTCTAGGGTTTCCTTGAATGAACTAAGAGTGAAATAGGAGGACCACCCTTTAAGTGTTCCATCTCCTAAAAGGTGGAGAACCCTATTTACTTGTGTTCATTTTGGTGAACCAATGTGAAGAAACCTTATTTTTTTTATTTCGAGTGCATTTCAGTCTTAGATCTAGCTTATATTAAATTTTCATTAGATATTGCATTAGTTAATTTGCATTTAGGGATTCTAAACCTTGCATTAGTGAAAAGTGCATATAGGTTGCATTTTTGCATCTCAAACCATTCAATTTCACTAAAAAATTACAATTGCAAACAATCAAGAAACATACAAACCATAAACCTTAACATTCACTCAAAATTGGTTGAATTTAGTGTCAAAACCCTGTTCTAGGACTCATTCACCCCTCTAGGCGATTTAGTCCTAATATAGGTTGTTTTACCTAATTTTTGGGCATTCTATGTTGATTGTTATTCACTATTTGAACCCTTCAAAAACCCTAATTAGGACTCATACGCCCCTTTGGGTGATTTAGTCCCATATCAAACCTAAATCTACATTTTACAACATTAAAAACCTTGTTTTTGTGCTTTTTTTTTGTTGTTGTTAGATCTTTGTTTCAGATTACTAAGTTTTTGTTTCATTCATTTCATTAGACCTAGCTTAATTCGGTTCATTTCATGCATTGATTAATTTCAAAATTGCATTTACAACATTTCATTTTTGGATCATTGCATAGTGTAATAAGCAAATTACTTTGTGTAGAATATGAAAATTGCATTTCATTCTTGGTCATTGCATTACATAATGGATATGTGCTTTGGTAAGCTTTGGATGTCCTTAAAGTCATTAGTGGATGTGTCAAAATGTGCTTTTGGAAATGACCCTAATGAAATTGAACTCACTCATGCTCAATCAACTCCTTATTAATGTCCTCTTGATGAAGTTGACATCATTGGAGAAGATGATGACAACATGAGCAACTTCATAAACAATTTCCTTGAAAAGCTTGAGACTAATGCATCCTTTTATCCTTCCATGAAACAATCAATGCAACTAGAGATGTTTGGTCTTCTATATCTTGAAATTGAGACACAAACTAAGCCTAAGCTCCCTACAATAGGCGTACCTAGTACCTCTAATCAAGAAAACATTTAACAATCATATGTTAACAAAGTGACCAACACTCCTATCAACCTAGAAGAGTTATACAGAAAAGGATTCATGATATTAAGCAAACAAGGATGTGATACAACAAGCGAACATGAAATTTAGTAACTTTTAGAGCAAATACCAACTGAAGATACCAAAGGCATAGGATATTAAGAGCCTCCTCCTGACATAAGTGTCCTCCTTCCTAAAGAACAACCAGTGCCTTGTAACGATGATAAGGATGATAGGATCATCTTAGGTCCTCCTCCTCAACAAGTTGGTGAATCTAGCAAGCAATGAAGACCTTATAAACTAAAGAAACTAAAATTCCCTAGTCTTCCATTTGAAACTGAAAGAACCCTACGCATACTTCTAATTCAAAGACTTATTACATTACCAGCCATGCAATAAAATCAAAAAATCAAATCCTAAGAACACAAACACGTCACATTGTTGATATCATAGAGTTCTTGGACATAGTACTGACGAGTGTGATGCTTTAAAACAAATATTTAAAAATTTGATATCATAGAAATAATCGCTTAAGGCATGCATTCCACTCCTTTCCATGTAATAGTTCTAGGATCATAATATTCTCACTATTGCATGCTTTTCATTCATTGCAAGTCATTTCAAAATACAAGGATCTCTTTCTAACCACCTACCTTAGCTCATTCTTGTCTTGCATGTAGTGGGGACAAGAGTTAGATAGCCTTTCCCTAGTTCAACACTTGTTGTTGTCCCTTTGGCCATTTTTTCACCTTTTGTATACGATGAACAAGATTGGGATGTGGATGACCTACTAATAGGTTGACTCGTAGGTTCCTTACTAGTCTTGTCTTTATTTTCTTTTTCATTTTTATTTTATGTGATTGCATGTGTGTAATGTGATCCCCCATACTATTTTGTTTGATATATCTCTCTCTTTGTGCATTCCTCTATATGTATCTAAATTCTTCTCTATTTCGTAAACCTTTTATCTTTTCTTTATCTTGTGTTTTATTTTTGGGGATGACGCAAGGTGTCGGGACATTTAGGTCTTTTCCATGTTGATCTAAAAGCTTTTCTTTGCTTTCACTCTCTTTGTGCAATTCTTCCTATTCCATGAGTATTTAGGGAATGATGAAATTTTTGAGCTCTAAAAACAAACATTATAGCAAAGACATACTGACCTTGAATCTGTGGATCCCTTATGTGATTTTGAGATTTCATTTTGGGGGTAACCCATTTTCATGACGTAGCTTCATTTGGAAACATATGACTTGGCATAGGGATTTGCAAATAAGCCTGCATGTTCTATTTATTGTTAGCATTCATCATTTTCTACTTTAAAGTAATTGCTCACAACATGGTGTTTAGCAATTTCTTTAAAGTGGGGGCATACATTGGCATTATTCTTTTTCATTTCAATTACAACTCATGTTTCATTATGTAGTCTTCTTATTTCATGTGACACATCTTTCTCTTTGTGGTGACATTAGGTGTGATGTCACTCAAGAGTGTGATCTCTCTTAGCATATTATATTCCTCTTAGTGGCTTGATGCGACACATTGCATCCCCTAAGTTGTGAATCTTTTATTCTTTAGTTGGTCCTCTCTTGGAGACATTAGGCACAATGTTCCCTAAGTTAAGACCTTACATGAACTAAGAAAAACTCCTTTTAATGTACCCTACACTATTTTTAATTTACAATAACTTTTATATGGCCACCTTGCATAACACACTTTGCTTGCCTGTGGAGCCATCTTGTTTATTCATGAGTGTCAAACATATGAAGTTTTGCTTGCCTCATGAATCTTGTTGTTCATGTTGTGTGGCACCTTATCAAAGCTATCAAGAGGTATAGCTTTGGTATGGTTAGCTTATGGGAGCCAAACTTAGGCGTGACTTTCCATAGCCACTTGCTTGTCTGTGTGAGTGCATATTGGTTGTGTGCATATGTCTCTCACCTTTCTGAGGGCTCACCTAGTGGATGCCCTGAGGTTCCACTAGCCCTTTTGAGCATACATTTGGTTTGCATAGTGGACATCGTGTTCCACTTGTATACATTTTTTGGACAAACAACTTAGATTTGATCCACATCGCGTTTGAAAAATGGTCAAGGCTTGATCCATCCTCTATTTTCTTTTTCTTTCTTCCTTATGTCTTTGGCAGTGTATACTTGTACTCTGTTTTCACTTCATACATCATTTACATGTGTGTTATTTTGTGCCTATATTGGTTTTCCATAGGATCTTGATCTTGGGAGCTTGCACAACCCTTTTGATTGTTGTCATCCTATCTCATTAACATTGGTACACTTGGACCCCTCTTGACGCGATTTTGTCTACTTTAGTGTGAGTTTGAAGCAATTTCCTCCTCTCACTAAAGTGGGGGCTAACCGTAGTGTAGAAAAATGTACCCCTTTACATTTTCACACTTGTTTGGGCCCTTCTTGCTAAAATTGGGCTTCTTATGCCTTATTTGGTCCTATTTTGCATCCACAAGCCTTATTTAATGCATTTCTTTAAGGATAATCCCAACATCTATTAAATGACCAATCATAATTCATGTTCTTGGGTTGTGTGTTTCATATTTACTGATCTAGTACTCATACACCACCTTGGGTGTATGGATCCCACCAAAGTCTTGGGGGTTGATCCTGAATATGGCATAGAACTTGACATTTCTTGAAATTTGTGTCCCAAGCTTAGGCTACTAGGACTCATATTCCCTAACTGGCATGTCCCACTTTAGCTTGGACTTATTTTGAATTCAATTCTTGGTGGGATTTTTTTAGAAACTCCTAGATCTGATGCCAGCTTGTAGTGTTGTAATTTCAAGAATTTTGGCATAAAAGAGTATAAATACAAGGAACTTCTTTCACATATTTTCTCCTAACAAGTTTACAAGCCATCTAGCAATTTAAGTATTCAAGAATTATAGAAAATTTGTGATCAAGAGCATTCAAGAGCACTCAAGAGTTGATTATCAAGCATTTTGGAGCTATATTCAAGATTCAAGCATCATGTCAAAGTCATCATGCATCATGTGTGTTTTTGAGCTAACATTTGTGATGTAGGCTTTCATGATTCAAGTAAGTATTCAAGTCAAGATTCATAACATACAATCAAGAGTCAATATCTACATTCATGCTAGCCATTTCACATAAGTTTGTAGCCTTTACTCCAAGGGGTTGGTGAGTTACAACATAACATATTTTTTCATTCATCATTCCTTCATTATATTTCATTTCATTTCAAGGTTTGATTACCAAAACAAGGTTTGACCAAGGAAAACCTATATCCACTAACAATTTTTTTTTTTTATCCCTCTACATGTGTGATTGCAGATCTAGGTGTTTTGAGACTTGAAGATCCTTTGAATACTAGGTTGCAAGATTGAAGAAAGTTGTCAAGAAGTTGTCATCTTCATGGAAAGTCACCTACAGGCCAAAATTCAAAGTTTTAGACTCAAATATCGTAGATGAGACAAGCTACAAAAGATCATTAGAGTGTACCAGAGTTTCATCCAAACCCTAATATTGGGACTAAATCACCACCTTAGGCATGTGAGTTACAATATACCACTATTTAGTCATTTCCTAGAGATCCTGGTTTACCAGTTGCAGATTCTAGTTTCTACCCAAAAACCCTAGACTAGGACTAAATCACCCAGTCTGGCATATGAGTCCTTGTACACATCAACAAGAACAAATTTCAAGTTTTTCAAGTCTTGTCTAGTTATCTTCGATCCTCCAGGTAATTTTCTATATCTTGTTGTTTAGTGATCTAATTTCATGTTTCTTTTTCTAGGTCATATAATTAGATTTGCATAATACTTTCATCTCTTTCTTTCTAAGCATTTTCTTAGTGGTGAACCTCCTTCTAATCACACCCAAGGAGACCTTGTAGCAATCCTTGTCCTAATTGGATCATTAGATTGAGATCTATGGGGTTTCCTTGAATGAACTAAGAGTGAAATAGGAGGGCCCCCCCTTAAGTGTTCCATCTCCTAAAAGGTGGAACACCCTATTTCCTTGTGTTTAGGTTCCCTCCAACCTAGATTGTAACTCATTATCCTCATGCTCACTAGATTGAGCATGATCATGGGAATTTCCGCTTCTTCATTATTAGGAACTTCTTGTTCCTCCCTTTATTTCCGTCTTCCCTCCTGCTCGAGGTATTTTATTCTTGCTCTTGTTTGATCCATAATAGCCAAAATGCGATCCAACTTGGCTTCAAAATTATTAACACCTTGGCCCACTTCTTGACTCCCCCCAATGTTAGTTCTTGTTCTAACCATTTTTCCCAAGAAAAATTACACCTGTAGGTTTCATTTTAATTATATCTAAGAAATTTGGATGAACGTTCTAAAAGAAAACATTTCAAAAGAACAAACATTCACATAAGAAATTTTGTAAAAGAACCCGTACACAAGTTTTTCCAAAACATGTTTTCATTATGATTAAAAAGGATTTCAATATCCTTGTATTTACATGGAATGACTATTCAAATAGTCTAAGGGAGAGTATCCCTTGGATTCACTCTTTGATACATAACTAAGTGAGGCATACCCCTCAAATTTTTGTTCACATACATCATCAAAAAGGAAATAACCCTCAGACCTATTCTTAGATACATAGTTTTAGGGTACATATCCCTCTAATTTTCCACTTAAGGCTATTACAATAACTTTCGCTAAAGGAAGAATACGAGGATACCTAAATATCATTGTGTACCTTAGAATTTTACCCTACTCTAATGTGCAAAATAAATAAGAATGTGAATGATAAAAGACTAAGGACACTTCAAGATTAGCCTAAAAAGTGATAAAACAGGAAGGAAAATAAATAAAACAAATGAAAATAGTTATACCTTCCATGCTGTTGAAGACTCCTTGGTTGACCCTTGATTTGGATGACTTTGTGTGCTCCTTGGATGGCTTCTTGAGTGACTAAATGCAAGATTGAATATGCTAAATGATCAAAATAGATGGCTAAGTGATTGTAAATGCTTGAGGATGCAAATTGGCAGCATAAGGTTGCTCAAAATTAAAGTCTTGAAAATACTCTTGAGGAGGGGGTATTTATAGGAGAATTTGAATTCTCTAGAGAATTCAACAGTCAAGATTCATCCAACAAGGTCAAGATGAAGGGCTATGGTGGGTTGAGAACCCACAAGCCCTCACATCTTGACATGTGGATGGTGAAGTGGCCAAGAGAAGATGAGGTGTAAGTGAGGTGGCCAAAAGGTACATGAAGTGGAGGAAAGAAAAGTACCTTCCAAGCACCTTGGGGAGTGAAGATTTCCTCAAAAGGGGATTTCTTGTCCCCAAGTGGGAGTGAAAGGGACATTTGAGGAATTTTGGAATTCCTCAAAAATCTACATGGGAAAAGGAGAGGTGGTTGAAAATATAAATGTGAATTAAAAATTCACATTTTTAAGAGAATCTAAAGGGTAAAAGGTGAGTTCCAAAAAGGTGGGACTTGGTCACATGTGGAAGATGTGACAAGTCCAAGGTTCTAGAAGCCTTAGGACCTAGGATAAATAAATGTGAATTAAAAATTCACATAGAAAAGGGGGTCAATGCCAAAAGAAGGTAAATGCAAAGGTTGGCTAAAAAGTGGTGCTAAATCTGGCTAATGACTTTGGTTAAGGTTGTGCAAATATTGGATTAAACTAATTAATGGAGGATTAGAGGCAAGTGGCAAATGTAGGAGGATGTGACATAATCTTTGATTAAGAGGATGCACATCATAATCATGAATTAATTAAATTAATTCAGATTAGGGCAAGATTATGGAGGATGTGACAAGAAGAGAGAAAGTGAAGAATTTTAAATTAATTTTAAATCAAAAAGGGAAAAATGACTAAATTAAATAAATTAGTGTATTTATTTAATTTAGAGAGGAAGAGGGTGAAAAATAAAACATTTAATGATTAAATTAAATACTTTATAGATATGAAATAAAAGGTGTAATATTAATTTAATAAATTAATATTTTAATATGGTAGACGAAAAGGGAGTAAATTTAATCATATGAGAGTGATTAAACTTAGATGTCTACATTTTGCCCCTCTTCAAAATATTGTTAGGATAACAGTGTTTTGAAGAAAAATAAAATATAAATGAGGGAGGAAATGACAGATGGTGATGCCCCTAGAATGGAAAAGGTTAATGATGCCCCAATGACCAAGCTGAAGGAATGGAGGAATAGTAGGAGGGTATGCCCCCTCGAAAAGACAATTGGGGGAGGAAACAGGGGGTCCCTGGATGATGTCTCGATAGGAAGAAAAGAAGGACACCATTGGATAGAGCTCAAAAAACCAAGCAATTTTGGTTTTTGAACGGAGGTGATCCGACGCACAGTTTGCAAATGGCAGCCTCGGGAAGTTAGGGATTAGTTGGAGGAAGAAAAAATTAAATAAAAAGTAAAAAATACCTTTGAGGAGGAAGGGGTTAAAAAGGTAGTTTTAAAAATTACCTTAGTCATTTTCACTATAGCAGTTGAGAGGAGGAGAGTAGAAGAGTGAAAGTGGACGAGGAGAAACGATGCCGACAGACAATGACATGGCGATTGTGCACCGAGTAGACGAGGTGCGTGCATTATACAGCGAGGGCGCGGGCGGGCAGCATGTGAGTGGAACAAAACCTATTTAATTTTTGCATTTTTATCATATATTTTGATAGATTTTGAAAATTTGAGCACATGGGTTTTGTTCGTTAGGAAAAATTAAAAAATGGGTTAGATTTAAATTATTTTAAAAAAGTCAAAAGAGCGGAAAAAACAGGGGGG
>VDFB02000003.1:209846493-209900765 GCA_007258455.2 Sequoia sempervirens | reverse complement strand
ATAAAAAAGAAAGGGCGAAGATAGAGCATAAAGGAAATATAGAGAAAAGATAAATAATGAGAAAATTTTTGTGCATGCAGAGTTTTGAACGGATACAAGCGCATGAGCGACGGTCTGAGGTGATGGCGGCGTCGATAGTAGTGATGAACGGGGAGGATCAGACAACATTGAATCATGCAGGTTTAAGTCACTGTATTCAGTTTCTGGTGGTCAGAGCGCATCTGGCGACGCTGACAGCATTGATAGAGAGATGGAGCTCAGAGACATCCACATTTCATCTCCCTACAGGAGAGATGACCATGACGTTGGAGGATGTATGGCGCATCTTGAGGCTGCTAATTGCCAGCTGGTTAGTAAGCGAGGTGGTGTCCACAGGGGCGGAGTTACAGAAGACCATGAGACTATTGTTTGGTCACGTGAAGCTGCCCCTGGTGAAGGGGTAGTTGGATTTGGACGAGTGTTTGTCAGTGGGGGTGCCAGCCTTACCGTTATTCTTGTGTGGGTTGATTAGTCAGATACTGCTGCTAGATCGGAGCAAACAGACATGTAGCCTACGTTATATGGAGGTGATCTGCCACATTGTCGAGTGGCGGGGGGGCCATTTTCATGGGGGTCATGTGTATTGGCGCATCTGTACAGAGATATGCACGGGATCTGCTACCGGAGGGTATCGAGTTTGACACATATGATGCTGCTGCAGATTTGGGCATAGGAGCATATTGCAGTGACGAGGCTGATAGTGGTGAGGATGGGGATAGTGGATGATCGTGAGCCCATGGCTTGGGAGTATGGGGAGGAGAGAGGTTGGGTTTTGCGCTATAAGATGCAGGGAGAGATGGAGGGGTGGAGGAGAGCATTTGATGATCTGCAGCCGAGGGACATAGAGTGGCGGTCATATAGGTCGTGTCAGTTCAGGGGATGGACAGATACGAGGAGACAAGAGGGGTATTTTCTGAGCCAGTGTTTTATTATTGGTACTCTACCACATATAGTAGAGTCTTATCGACCAGACAGAGTGTTGAGATAGTTTGGAGTGATACAGGATATTCTGATGATGCCTATCCTATTCCGGCGGTATAGTAGAGAGATACCATGGGGAGGCCGCATAGCACCATCGACGGCTAGGGCGTCATGGAGGGCAGCGGGACAGGTACCTTATCCAGGGAGAGTAGGAGGAGAGCAGGTGCTAGTGGTGACTGAGCGATACTGGAGGTGGTTCTAGAATAGGTTATGGGAGAGGATTACTCCTATTCAGCCTATTTTGAGGGTAGCGGGTGCCGGACCAGAGGATGAGCAGAGACTACGGAGGGAGAGGAGAGGAGGGGAGCAGCAGTGACGAGAGGCTGTGGTAGAGTAGGAGGAGCCTGAGGGGGATGAGATAGAGCAGGCAGGCAGAGCAGGGAGGAGGAGGAGACATCAGAGACAAGGTCGGAGAGAGGGTCAACAGTGGGAGAGAGGGCAGCCACAGAGAGCCCAAGGGGGGTCGAGGATGGAGGAGGTGATCGATGTGGATGATATGGAGGATGTGGAGGTGGTAGGTGTGAGGGATGCTTCAGAGGAGGGGAGGAGATAGTTTGTGGTAGGATGACATGGTCAGCCACAGTGGTTGCAGGTTCGGCCGACTGAAGAGAGTCACGAGGCTCGTTAGGAGCCGGAGAGAGGGGAGGATGAGGATGTTAGAGTAGCCCCAGAGGGGAAGAGGAGGTTTCCACAATGTCGATTCATGGTTGAAAGACAGGGAGAGGCGAGATGATTCTGGGTTCGCCGGATTATAGAGGACTGTAAGGAGTGACAGGAGCAGGGGGGAGGGAGGAGCTAACGGGTAGAGAGGATGAGACAGAGCAGGTGGATGAGGAGGATGAGTCAGAGCAGGTGGTTGGGGAGGAGGATGCAATGGATGTAGACAGGGAGGCAGTGGAGGAGGATGTTGTGGTAACAGAGTCATTAGCTTTAGTTCCTTATGTACCCGCAGATCCCATTATACAGGCGAGAGGAGCAGAGGTGAGAGTATAGATGGCGGAGTGGAGAGTGAGGGCTCTTGAGGCTGAGCTAGCCAGAGTACAGCGGGAGTCATTGAGAGATTATGAGGCCATGGTTTTTGAGCTAGGGGGAGCGGTGGAGAAGAGAGACAGGGCACAGTCAGAGGTGTAGAGGATACAGGGTGAGTTGACAAGTATGACATAGGACCATGATAGATTGCAGGCAGAGGTCATGGTTTTACAGGCTAAGGGGGAGCCAGAGGGGAGGACAGAGCAAGGAGCAGATCAGGGGAAAGGATGTACTAGTGAGCAGTCAGGAGATCTCCAGCAAGACTGGGACGAGCTTAAAGACATAATACATTGCCTTGAGCAGGTAGTTGGAGAGATGGGGCTGATGCAGGAGAGGGAGGTTGTGGCAGTGGAGCAGGCACGGGTTATGTAGGCTGAGAGAGATGTAGCATAGGCGCAGGTGCGGGCGATGGAGGTGGAGAGGGATGTGGTGCAGGCACGCGTTCAGAGTGAGAGAGCATTGGCAGAGGCGGAGATACAGTCACTACAGAGAGGGAGAGATGAGGCAATAGTAGAGGTAGCGACTCTCCGGAGAGAGGGACTCAGCAGAGCTGAGGGCACAGGTGCTTCAAAGGGATAGGGATGCAGCAATGGCTCGGGCATAGGCGGCTCAGAGGGAGAGAGATGCAGCAGAGATACGGATACAGACTCTACAAGTAGAGAGGGATGCTGTGATTGCCCGTGCAGCGGCAGGTTAGGGTGAGGGTGGGATGCCAGGAGTAGACATACAGGTTGTGGAGAGAGAGAGAGATGCAGCAATGGCACAGGCAGCGACTGCAGAGGAGATGAGGGGCTTATTACAGGTAGAGCTGGCACAGAGCCGGTTGGCTCAGGAGGCATGGGAGCAGGAGAGGAGAGTCATTAGTCGGGACTGAGACAGGTATCGTCATGAGCAGAATTTCACTCGGGTACAGGTTGTAGAGCGAGAGGAGAGCATGAGAGAGGCAGGGTTTTGGATGGCTACATATTATCATGTGGTTCCTGATCTAGCACAGCGGACATTCCATTATACCCGGCAGACACCTCAGAGGCCAGCGCCATCCCAGTCATTGGGGACACGGACCCGCGGTTACAGTGATTCACCAGGGGTTTCTCCAGGCAGTGGATCAGTACCTGATTCTCCACAGAGATCAGATGTGGGGAGTTCATTTGGCAGATGACAGGGTATGATGTTTTTGACAGGTGCAGGGTAGATGGATAGTGCAGAGGTGCAGTGGATATATGCGAGACCTTGTGCTGGTATTTAGATTGGATGATTTTTGTATACGATGGTCACAGATTGTGATGACATCGACGACATTATTATATGTTAGTCTGGACTATGAGATGTACTTGTGAACTTGTGGTATATTTATATATATATGATAGTTCCTATTGGCCTCATGTTTTATGTGTATAATGTATATGTGGATGGTCATATGATGGCAGTTATTTATGATGACTTTTATGAATGTTACATGTATGGATGTGTTTTTATATGTTTATATTTTTATGTATGATGGTGATGCAGGATATAATGTATGGTGCTTTTTGTTCTTATGTATGATGAATGTCTATGTTTGAGATAGATGTGGATATGCTTATGATGACGTGATGAATGCTTGTGTTTTATATTTTTATGATGGTTATGTGCATGTGTGACTAATATGCAGGGTGTAATGGGTGAGGATTTTTGTTCCTATGTATGATAAATGCTTATGTTATATGATGTACATGTGTTAGATAGATGGGGATATGCTTATGATGTCACAAAAAATGTTTATGTTTTATATGCTTATGATGGTTATATGTATGTTTGACTAATATCTGTGATGCAGGATGTAATGGCTGTACTATGACGGTATTGATGGTGGGCCTAACACTTGACATTGCAGGTGGCGGTATTATGGGTGAACCTAAGGTAGTGTGTTAATGTATGGATCTAAAATGTGATTATTTCATTATAAGTGTTCATAGGGTCATAGGTGATAGTGAAAGATGTATGCGACCATGGTGTGAGTGTGCACCTGTCAAAACCTTTTAGTATCCTGAGAAGAATAGGGGATGGAGGAGAAATATTTGCACAACCAAAATCATAGGATGAGTGTAATGCAATGGTGATGATGATGAAATGCAATCCTAATATGATTTGCCATCTTCGGAGCATTGATTTTTGCTATAGCATAAGACATTCAATGCTAGGGTATGTGGAACCAAGGCGTATTAGTGTCTAATGCATGAAACAAACACAACAGACAAGAAGGCTATCCCAACATCCCAAGGTCACAAAGAAAGACTTTGGTTGGGCCAGGTATTGAGATAACCACAAGCACAAAAGGATGCCCCAACATAACACAAGACCTCGGGGATCTTGGTGGGTACTATGTGGGACAACCAAGAAGACACAATCAAAGAAAAGCTCAAACCATGCCCCTATGTGGACCAATCAAAACACGCCATAATATGATGGATTATGGTGGCCTTGACAAGTGAGGATAGGGAGCTTAAATGATAACAAAAACCAAAAGCATCAAAAGATCGCAATCAATTTCAAATGTCCATTGCCATAAGGTCAAGTAAATAGATGGGATTGATGAGGTCTGTCAGGAAGGATGCATCCTGTTGAGACCTATGATGAATACTAAGCGAAAAGATCGATATGATATAGGATATTCAAAACTAATTGGATTTGTTGATACAAGTGGGTCTTGTTTGTTAAGAACCAGTTGGGTAAGGGCATAGCTTAACAACATGACACAAGGGAGACACCCTAAAGACCTAGGGGCTCGGGGGCCGATCAGAGATTAGCCTTGCCTACGTGAAAGCGTAGAGCCCTCGTAGTTCATGAAAAAAGACCATGGATAAAGTGGAAAGAAGAAAATGGTGACCGATGATGAAGGACACAAGACACGACAAACAAATGCCCCGGGGGAGGATCAGATGACCAACCTTGCCTATGTGAAAGCATAGGGGCAACGTAGTTCGATAAAAAGACCATGGATAAAAGCGGAAGGGGACTGGTGAAGACAAAGTGATGGAGGACCAAAACAAGTTAATCCAAAAATTCCCTGGGGGCAGATCGAATGATCAGCCTTGCCTACGTGATAGCGCAGAGGCAACATAGTTTGACAGAGGATGAAAGTGACACGGGAGGATGAGATCTAGGTGGAGACCGACACAATGGATGATCCTACATGACACAAACTGACCAACCAAGGGAATGAAGGACCTAAGCTCAAAGTGGGATATAAAAAAGCTCAGGATGAGGGATAAGCAAGATGGGTCGTCCAGTGCTCAATTCATAAATACCAAGTGGCCTAGGCTGAGGTGGGCAAGGATGATAGTGCGGATGAAAGCATAAAATTACTAGGATGTCAGGTAAATAATGATTAAGCCCTCTACGGATGATGCCTGCTAACAGGTTTTCACCATCCATACTTATCTAAGGCGCCACCAAGAGGTGGTTTTCACCGTAGGACGGATTTATTTTTCTTTACTATTTTTTGGATTTTTTAATACTTTTTTTATTTTTTTTATTTTCTGATTTGGGTGGGGTTACCAAACGGACTTAGGCATAGAACCTCTTCAGATGGAGGATATTGACGGGTTCGTCAAGGGGATCTCCTTCAAGAGTAGCCAACCTATATGCCCCAGATCCATATTTAGCAACTATGATATAGGGTCCTAACCAATTTGCCTCAAATTTTCCTTTCTTGTCTCGGTCTGGTTGAGTTCGTTGGTTCTCTTTGAGAACAAGCTCACCAATCTGGAATTGTCTAGGACAGACCTTTTTATTGTAATGACATTTGAGGTGATTTTGGTATACTTGCAGGTGATCATAGGCTTTTATTCTTCGTTCATCCAGTAATTCTAGTTGTGCAAGTCATGCAACATGAGCATCTTCTTCGCTAATAAGGTTCTTCAGAGAAATTCTTAATGATGGCAGCTCAACTTCGATTGGCAAGATGACTTCAGCACCGTATACTAAAGAGTAGGGGGTGGCGCCTGTTGGGGTGCGGATGGATGTACGGTATGCCCAGAGGGTAGGATGAATATGGAGGTGCCAATCTTGTCCAGTGTTATTGACAACCTTTTTGAGGATGCGGATGAGGGTCTTATTGGTTGCTTCTGCCTGACCATTGCCCTGAGGGTAATAAGGTATTGACCAACGATGCTGGATATGGAAGGTGTCACAGAGGTGTTTCATGGCTTGGTTTTTAAAGGGTTTTCTATTATCAGAGAGGATGGTAGATGGGATACCATATCTGTAGAGAATATGGTAAAGGATAAATTTGGAAATATGAGTACCGGTGATTTGTGAAAGGGGCATTGCCTCCACCCACTTGGTGAAGTACTCAGTGGCGGTAATTATGAATGTATGACCATCGGATGATGGTGGGTAAATCTTGCCAATCAAGTCGAAACCCCATTGAGAAAAGGGCCATGGTGCTAGGAGGGGCTGAAGATCTTGTGCCGAGGCGTGAATCAAATCTGCATGTTGTTGGCATGGAAGACATTTCTTCACAAATTCGCAAGCATCATGTTCCAATGTAGGCCAATAATAGCCAGCTCGTAGGATCCTTTTGGCCAGAGCCATACCATTTGAGTGAGCTCCACAAATACCACCATGTACTTCTGTTAGTACCGTTTCTGCCTTGGTCTCATTTAGACATCTAAGGAGGATTCCATCATACCCGTGACGATAAAGCGTATCACCAACAATGATGTATCAGAAAGAACAATGGATAAAGGATTTACGTTGGTTGCGTGTAAGTTCTGGGGGTATGATATTATCACATAGATAAGTGTATATGTCTTGGTACCACGGGGAGGCGGGACCTACAATATCGCACACCATATCAGTCTCAGGAACATCATATGCAGGGATTAAAAACTATTCAACAAGAAACTCACACTCTGTTCGGTCTTGAAGCATGTCAATCAGGGAACCAATAGTGGCCATTGCATCTGCCACTTTATTCTATACCCAGGGGATTTGGTCAAACTGTATGAAGGTGAAATATTTCTTGAAATCATCCACCATGCGTTTATAGGGTAACAATTTATCATCTTTCATGAGGAATTCATCATTAACTTGTCTAATGACAAGCAAAGAATCACTAAAGACTTTCAGATGAGTTATGTGCCACTGTTTTGCAATTTTGAGGCTAGTGAGGAGAGCTTCGTATTTTGCCATATTGTTGGTACATGGGAACGCTATCCTGAATGATTTTGGGATGTAGTCACCTTGAGGGGTAACTAATAAAATTCCTACCCCAGATCCACTATGAGTGTATGAGCCATCGAAATACAACGTCCAAGCTGGTGCTTCTGTAACAGTGTAGATTTCTTCATCTAGGAATTTAGTGTCTAGTGGGTAGGCATCTGCTAATGGTGCTTCAGCCAATTGATTAGCAATAACTTGTCCTTTTATGGCTTTTCGCTCTACATATTCTATGTCAAATTCGCTTAGGAGCATGACCCATTTGGCCATGCGGCTAGTCAAAGTGGTTATAGATAACAAATACTTCAGGGGATCAATTTTAGCAATTAACTTGACTAAATGGCTGAGCATGTAATGACGGAGTTTTTGTGTGTTGAAGACTAGCGCAAGACAAACTTTTTCCATGGGGGAGTAATTTAACTCATAGCCGACTAGTGTATGACTGATGTAGTAGATTGCCCTCTCTTTGAATGCCTCATCATGTTGTGCCAACAATGCCCCCAGTGCAACTAAAGTAGTAGAGATGTAAAGTAGAAGGGGTTTTCCTGGAATAGGCGGCATCAATATCGGTGGATGAGCTAAATATTCTTTAATTTTATCGAAACCCATCTGACACTGTGGGGTCCATCGGAAGGTGGAGTCTTTCTTCAAAAGATGGGTGAATGGCTGACATTTATCTGCTAGCTGGGCTATGAACTGACGGATGGATTGCATCTTCCCCTGGAGGCTTCTTAATTGTTTTAGATTGCACGGAGGTGGCATGTCTAGGATAGCCTTTACCTTGGCGGGATCCACCTCAATGCCCCTGCGAGAGACTATGAAACCCAACAACTTTCCTGACGTGACCCCAAAGACATACTTTTTTGGATTTAGCCGCAACTTGTAATGCTCTAACTGCTCAAATATCTTCTTCAGGATAGCAGGATGTTCTGCTCATGTTTTTGATTTTCCTAGCAAGTCGTCAACATAATCCTCCATGATGATATGAATAAGGTCATGGAAGATGACCATCATCGCTCTCTGATATGTTGCCCCTGCATTTTTGAGACCAAAGGGCATAACATTGTAACAAAAAGTTCCCCAAGGTGTTGTAAAGGTAGTCTTATGTTGGTCTTCAGGTGCGATTCGAATCTGATTATAACCAGAGAAGCCATCCATGAGGGATAACATCTCATGTCCTGCTGTCAAGTCGACCAACATGTCAATGTTAGGTAGGGGAAGTCATCTTTTGGGCAAGCTTTGTTAAGATCCCTAAAGTCTGTGTAGAATCGAATGTCTCCATTTGGTTTGGCAACTGGTACTATATTGGAGATCCAGTGAGAGTAGTCAATCGGTCTGATAAAACCCACTTCTAGTAACTTCTCCAATTCCTTCTTGACTAATAACGCAACTTGCAGATGCATCTTGCAGAGCTTTTGTTTGACAAGCTTGGCGTCTGGGTGAATGTCTAAGTGATGAACCACTAAGGCGGGATCTAAGCCTGGCATGTCTGAGTATGACCAAGCAAAGTTAATGATTCCCTCTTGGAGTAGCTGCACAATGACCAAATATTCTTGTTCTAAGAGTGACTTAGCTACATAGGTGATTTTAGGACTTTCAATAGTTCCCAGATTAACTTCTTGCGTCTCTTCAATCAGAATAGATGATCAGGCAGATAACTAAGTTCCCATAAGGGGAAGATGAACATCTCCATCCTCCAGCGTCTCTTCGAGGTTTTCGCCATCAGATGCGTCCTTTATTTTTACTTTTTCAAGGTTAGGAAGTGCTTCAGGGAGGTTTTCACTAGATGACCATTTTTTACTTTTCTTATTCCTATTTTTGCGACTGGAGTGTTCATCCTCCCCCAATCCCATAAGGTTGACATATGTATCTGCAGACATACTGGCAGGTGTGCGATTACGTAGGTCCCAATCAATAAGCTCAGGGTGACAAAGGGATAAACTAATAGTGCAGACAAATAGGCATTCAAACATGAATGATAAGTCGGTATGATCGACATCATCATATGCATGTATGATGGATTCCTCCTCGGGTATGTCTTCTAATGAGCCATTGTCCACGACGACACTATTGGAAGTATTAGGTGATGTTGTAGGGCTCTTCTATTTTCTGTCATACCCAATGCCTACGTTCTTTGATAACTGTGATGTATCGATGGGTTGCAACCACCCTTGTTCTTCTTTACCTAGGCCCCTACCTTGATAGTTATGTTTTTCCACAAAATTTGTTGGCCAGGGATACTTTTCCTAAAAGTATTTCTTTAGAGGAGTTTCTGGTTCGGGCTCTTCTCGGTAGACCCATTGGCTTATGTCCTCTTCTGGTGCATCTATCTTGACACTCGGGGATTTGAAAGTGGTGGTAGGGATGTTTTTACCACCAAAGGTGATAGTCTTGTCTCCCTTTTGTGTAGCATGCGAAGGTTGACCATACTTGTGTGGTGGCAGTGGCATGGTTGCTACATTGAGAGTCGTATGCATTTCATATTCACCACACCCTTTGTCAATGATCTGGACTTTGGTGACCATAGGATCTGTGGTGGAGGATGAAGTGGTTATCGCGGTGGATGGTGGATTGGCGGATGATGAGTGGGATGCCCCTATTTCAACCCCGGGACAATAATGTAAATGAGGAAATGACGCTTCTAAAGCACGACAATATTCAAATGGTTGGGGGTCAGCATAAATGGTGACTTCTTGTCTGTTGATGAGGAATTTTAGGCACTGATGGTATGTGGAGGGGACTGCTTGCATAGCATGGAGCCATGGGCGGCCTAGGAGGAGATTATATGGTAAGTCCAGATCAAGGACATGATAGGTAGTATACTGAAGCACAGGTCCCACTTGGATAGGAAGATTGATAATTCCTTCTGAATTTCTTTCTGCATTATCATAAGTTTTGATTGTGATGATCTGGTTACTTAAGTCTGCTGGGGTATACCCCACCTATTTTATGAATTTCAAAGTACACAAATTGAGGGCAGAGCAATTATCTACTAAGACCCTTTTTATTTTATGGCGAGCAACCACGACTTCGATATGTAAGGGGCAATTATGATTGACATCGATGTTTGGCATATCATTTTGGCTAAAGTGCAGGTGATGAGACAAAGCCAAGTGTCCCACCAAAGCTTGGAATTGCATGGGGTCGATGTCATTCGGCAAATGGGTTTCCTGCAGGGCTCCATTGAGGATTTCTTGATGTACCGGGGAAGACTTAAGCAAATCCAAAATGGATATATGAGCGGGGGTCTTCCTTAGGTGATCAAGGATGTTGTACTGAGAGTTTACAGGAGTTGGTTGGGTGGGTGCAAAGGCTGCAGGGATAGTGATGCAGGCTCGTCACGTAGTAACAACACATTGAGGGTCTTTGGCTTTAACGTGTATCATGGATACTCGGGGTTCCACCTGCTCAATGTAATGAATAACACCTTCATAATTGAAGGGCACATTCTTGTAGCTTACATTATTTGTGCTATTTCCTTGGGGATTATTGCTAGATGTGCTTGGGCCTTGATTATGGTTTGGAAAAGCGTTCTGGTATATCTGCAATTGAGCATTGGATGACGAAGCTTGACTGGGGTCAACCTTGATATCGCCTCGATCAATGAGATCTTGGACATAGTTCTTTAGACCCTGACACTTATTCAAAGAGTGTCCCTTGATTTTATGGAACTCACAATACTCATTTTCTTTAAACCATGCTGGCTTGGGTTTGGACTCGTCAAACGGCTTGGTGAGAGGGTATGTGATGGGGTAATTGATTTGTAACAACTTATTGAAAACAACACTCAAAGGTTCTCCTAATTGGGCGTATTGACGTTTGGTGTTCCCCTGATTGTTTTGGTTTGACTATTGAGGGGAACGAGGTGCCCCCTATGGTACAGATATGGCGTTGGGTACAGACGGTTGTTGTTTTTGGGATGCATTAGCCACTTGGACATGTTTAGTGTCTGTCACGCCGTCATTCACCGCATTCTTGTTCTTGTTCTAGAATCGTGGTTTATCTCCAAATGACCTCTCTTTATCATGACTGTGTATTTTAATGTGTCCTTTGGCAATAAGGGCACGTTCAAGGATGGGTCCCTTTTCTACTATCTCTGCGAAGGTGGTGACACAATGTAACCTAAAATTATGGGCCATGCCAGGATGAGAGTTTTCCACGAAAAGAGTGACCATGTCTTTTTCTTTCAGAGGAGTCTTTATTTGACTTGCTAATGCACACCACCATTGTAGGTAGCTAGTGAAGGTTTCTCCATCACGTTATTTCTCTTTGAGGAGATCTAAGGTGTCTGTATCCTTCTCCAAATTGAAAGAGAAGTGGGATACAAACTTTTCTGACAAGTTTGCAAAATTTTTTATGGACCCTTTTTCGAGAGTCATGAACCAATCTAAGGCGTGGCTTGCTAGGCTTCGTGGGAACAAGCGCAAAAGATAGTTGTCATTGTACATGACTTCTTGACACTGGGAATAAAACTCCTGCAAGTGAGCCTTAGGGTCCTTGTTTCCCTTGTATTTGTCAAATTTTGGTATCTCAAAATGTTTAGGAAATGGGATTAATAAGATGGAGGGATCAAATGGATATGGGCATATGTCTTCAAATTTGAACGATTGTTTGGTAGCCCCGGCTTGAAGGTCCTTAAGTGCGGCTTTGATTTCCAACAAATCCAAGCTAGCTGGTGGTGGGTTGGGGGGATATTGATGATAGGATGATAAAGGATCTTGCTAGAAGGGCGTCAGATTGTTGAAATACAGATTTGGATGATTGGATGATGATATGGCTTGTTGGTAAGGTGGGGGATTTTGTTGGTACAGGGGCTGTTGTTGTGGGATATAATACGGATTTGTTTGATAAAAGTGTGGGTTAGGTTGTTGAGGAACTTGGATGGGATGTTGCATGTTGGTTTGTTGGTGTTGAGGATATTGTTGTGATTGTTGGGAGGTCGCATAAAGCGGTTGTTGGTGAAATTGCTGTTGATTGTGATAGTAGCAGTGTTGGGGAGGTTGTTGTCGTGACGTTAAATGTTGTATGGGTTGAGGTGGGATATTGTGTTGTGGTTGAGCCTTCGGACGCAAAATGGATGCGAGAAAGGGGGATATGGTCTGAGCAATAGGTTGAGATGGATTGCCTTGTGATTGGTAGGGTGGTTGTTGTGAAGAGGACAAAGTATTGTGTATAGGTTGTTGTTGATGAGATGGCTGAGGTAGTGTAGAAGTGTTTTGTAAAGGGGGTTGTTGGGTACCACCTGGAATGTTCAGCTGGGGTGTGCCTTGTGGAGGTAGTTGAGGCAGAATGTTGGATCGGTGAAGCTGTTGAGATGGTAGATTTGTGGTCCCAGGAGGTGGAAGCGATGTGGTAAAGGAGGTGCCCCCAATGTTGACTGGAGGTTGACTCAAAGGAGGGGTGCTGTTAACGTTGATGGCGGAGGTTGTGGAACATTTTGTGGCATACCGTAGGCAAAGGGATTATTGGGATCAGGCACTTGAGGTCCTCCTATAACTGAGGTCGAAGCGTGTGGGGGATAGTTCACCTGATAAAGAATGGCATTGCCAAATTCAAGTTGATGCCAACCCTCAACTGGCGGAACATTGGGGAAGTATGAACCTTCTGGTGTATTTTGTGACCCTTGGAGTACGTTAGATGGGGCACCCCTATATTTGGACAAGTCAAAATTCGAGGGGGGTTTGACACCCTTCTCAATTAGGTGGGCCAAGATTTCTTCCCCATGTTTTTCAAGCAAACGGTCAGTCATTTGCACATTGGCAGGATTACTAAAATGTTCCTCAAGTGTGAGTTCAGGTTGATTAACCATACTCTCTTCACCATGTGGCGAGTTATTCTGATTCTCAGTGTTAGAGTGTGATGAAGTACCATTATGAGGATCATGAGGGATGTTGGTACCCTTGTTAGGATCTGATGAGATGTTCATTGTATTGTTGGGATCTTGAGGATTGTTTGATTGGGCATTCTGGGCTTGATGGTCGGCCATTTTCTTTTCCTGTGATCGGGTCTGAACGGGCATGCAAATGTGTTATGAGTGGATTATGAAAATATTTTTGATGAATGATTTGATTGTGATTGGAGGGGATTTGATTTGGATGGGGTTTGGATTTGGATCAGATTTTGTTGGGATATATTGGATTGGATCAGATTTGGATTGGATCGAATTTGGATTTGGCAAGATTGGATTGGATTGGATTATTAAGATCAATAGGATAGAATCGGTTGAACGGATGTGATTTGATTGATTGGACAATTTGATCAAATGATTGGTTTTGATAGATTTGGATAACTGGATGGGTATGATTAGATGATAATGGATGTGAGAGAGACCTTGAGTTTAACCAAAGGAAGTTACCCTTAATAACCAAGAGCTTTAGTTGATTAAGAGGATGATCACAGCACTAAATCCACCTTAAAATAGGAATGGATTGATTGGGCTGAGGATGATATTTTACGACACCGAATTTACCTCGAGATGGAAGCAAATTGATTGGGGTCGAAGTTAAAGACTAATAATCAAGTTCAAGTGCTATGGTCAATTTAGGTATCCACTTTGTAATACAAGGTTAGGACGGTTTGGCTATGGGTGGTGTTTGGCGGTAAAATTATGATGTTTGCTAGGTGATGGTATGGACTTTTGAATGGATTAGAGAAAAATTAAAATGAACGGGTGGATTAAAGATGATTGTGGAGAATGAATGGGGATTTAGAATGGTTAAACAAAGATTTAGAATGATAAGATGGAGGTTTAAACGGATCAAATGGAGGTTTTGGGAAGCTTAGAGTGACAAAATGGAGGCTTAGGATGATGAGATAATGGTTGGGAACGGTTAAATGATGGTTTAGAGGCTAAACAGATCCAAATGGGGCAATTTCGGGTGTTCAGGAGGGAAAATCCACCCTTCTGTAGCAAAAATCGGGGGCGTTGACAACTTTCTATAGTAAATCAGGGGCGATTCCGCCTTTCTACAACAAAATAGGGGCACTTCCACATTTCTGTAGCAGAATCAGGGGCGCTTCCGCCTTTCTGCAGCAAAACAGGGGTGCCTCCGCCTTTCTGCAATAAAACAGAGGGCGCTTCCACCTTTCTGCAACAAAACAGAGGGCACTTCCGCCTTTTTGGAGCAAATTAGAGGGCGCTTCTGCCTTTTTGCAGTAAGACAAAGCTTGGTTTTGATGGCAATAGCTATGGCAAGGATGCAAAATGATAAAGTAAGGCCAAAGTATCAAAGATTTAATAAATTTTTCACAAGAAAACACTTCAAGCAAGCATAATCCTATGATTAATGTTAGGGGTATGGCTAGACAAGGTCTTAATCTAGGATGCACAAGGCTTTTAGGGAGTCCTCGATATACTCTCGGTATGTGAGGCACAACCGTGAACACTAGCCCATCACAAGCGTGAGTCAGGAACCCTAGCGAGATACTGAAAGGCTCAGACCAACTCTTCACGTCTATCTAGGTATCACCCTAGCTTCGACGCTTCACCAATTACGACGTGACTGGATTGGGGTACAACTTTCATTCTCCCCCCTTTATATACCCCGCCAATACGCATGGTTGGAATCGTCCCTTGGGGTGATGAAATCCCCAAGCAGGTCCCACTAAAAAGAAGACACTAACTACTTCCAACTACTCCCCAGGCTCACATGAAGTGCAAGGGGAAAGTGAAAACAAATTAATGCCCCCTTGGGTAACACAAGAATAAAAAATCATAGCAAGCAATGAAGTTTACTCCCCCTAATTAGACTATGTTCCAAAACAACAAGGATGATTTTTGAAGGTCTGATCAAATAGATGGCCCTACAAACAAATGTTAGCTATCTTTTTCTTCGTTCTTGGTCAATTACTCCATAATATGCTACAAAAAATTAGCAAAAAACACCAGTATTCTTGCCAAAACAATGTTAGAGGGTTACTACTTGAAAATAGCAAAAAATGAGAACAAAAACGAAGCTAAAATGACTGTTTCACCTTCCAAACTGTGTTGTTTTGGGGCGCTTTCGCCTTTCTGCAGCAATATTAGAGGGTGCTTCCACCTTTCTGCAGCAAAACAGGGGCGCTTCCACCTTTCTACAGCAAGAGGTTAGAGGGCGCTTCCGCCTTTCTGCAGCAAGAGGTTAGAGGGAACTTCCACCTTTCTGTAGTAAGAGGTTAGAGGGTGCTTCTGCCTTTCTGTAGCAAGAGGTTAGAGGGCGCTTCCACCTTTCTGCAGCAAGAGGTTAGAGGGAAAGAGGCTTTCAAAATGAAAGGGCGTATCCGCCCCTCTGCAGGAAACTTTATCAGATTTTTAAAAAGGAAAGTTGTATGCCCCACTGCAAGAAAGTGTTAGAAAAAACCTTCTAAGTATACACCTAACTACAGGAAACTGTTAGAAGAGATTGAAATTGTCAGATATAGGGCGCTACCGCCTTTCTGCAGTGGACAAGAGGGTGCTTTCGTCTTTCTGCAGTAAAGCAGAGGGCGCTTCTGCCTTTCTGCAGTAAAGTAGAGGGCGCTTCCGCCTTTCTACAGTAAAGCAGAGGGCACTTCCGCCTTTTTGCAGTAGGACAGAGGGCGCTTCCACCTTTCTGCGGTAAAACAGAGGGCGCTTCCGCCTTTCTGCGACCTTTTCCTACAAAATACTTAGCAAAAATGGAGGTTAAATGCAAGAACCCGTTTGTGGGTCCCACCGGGCATGCTAGAAATGTGTACCTTGGAATTTTACCCTACTCTAATGTACAAAATAACTAAGAATGCGAATGAAAAAAGACTAAGGACACTTCAAGATTAGCTTAAAGAGTGATAAAATAGGAAGGAAAATAGATGAAACAAATGGAAATAGTTATACCTTCCTTGTTGTTGAAGACTCCTTGGTTGGCCCTTGATTTGGATGACTTTGTGTGCTCCTTGGATGGCTTCTTGAATGACTAAATGCAAGATTGAATATGCTAAATGATCAAAATGGATGGCTAAGTGATGGTAAATGCTTGAGGATGCAAATTGGCAGCATAAGGTTGCTCAAAATCAAAGTGTTGAAAATGCTCTTGAGGGGGGGTATTTATAGGAGAATTTGAATTCTCTAGAGAATTCAATGGTCAAGATTCATCCAACAAGGTCAAGATGAAGGGCTATGGTGGATTGAGAACCCACAAGCCCTCACATCTTGACATGTGGATGGTGAAGTGGCCAAGAGAAGATGAGGTGTAAGTGAGGTGGCCAAAAAGTACATGAGGTGGAGGAAGGACAAGTACCTTCCAAGCACCTTGGGGAGTGAGAAGATTTCCTTAAAAGGGGATTTCTTGTCCCCAAGTGGGAGTGAAAGGGACATTTGAGGAATTTTGGAATTCCTCAAAAATCTACATGGGAAAAGGAGAGGTGGTTGAAAATATAAATGTGAATTAAAAATTCACATTCTTAGGAGAATCTAAAGGGTAAAAGGTGAGTTCCAAAAAGGTGGGACTTGGTCACATGTGGAAGATGTGACAAGTGCAAGGTTCTAGAAGCCTTAGGACCTAGGATAAATAAATGTGAATTAAAAATTCACATGGGAAAGGGGGTCAATGCCAAAAGAAGGTAAATGCAAAGGTTGGCTAAAAAGTGGTGCTAAATCTGGCTAATGACCTTGGTTAAGGTTGTGCAAATATTGGATTAGACTAATTAATGGAGGATTAGAGTCAAGTGCAAATGTAGGAGGATGTGACATAATCTTTGATTAAGAGGATGCACATCATAATCATGAATTAATTAAATTAATTCAGATTAGGGCAAGATTATGGAGGATGTGACAAGGAGAGAGAAAGTGAAAAATTTTAAATTGATTTTAAATCAAAAGGGGAAAAATGACTAAATTAAATAAATTAGTGTATTTATTTAATTTAGAGAGGAAGAGGGTGAAAGATAAAGCATTTAATGATTAAATTAAATACTTTATAGATATGAAATAAAAGGTGTAATATTAATTTAATAAATTAATATTTTAATATGGTAGACGAAAAGAGAGTAAATTTAATCATATGAGAGTGATTAAATTTAGATGTCTACAATCATGACTAGACTAGCACTACATTATGAGGGCATATCTCTAGAAAGTGGTAAAGAGTCCAACTTTTCCGAAGAGGTAGGAGGTATAAAGTTGATAGCCTCTTGCATCCTTCTCCTCTCTTGACTGATTCATGATAGGGCATGAATGAAATTTTTAGTGTTAATCATCCAAACGACATTGTCATAATTGGTTCCCTCTATGGTTCGAACAATGGCTTCCCTTTCCTTCTTGTGTCATAGGTAATGCTCATTTCTGATTACTAACTTCCTTGCAATCATCTTGAGATGCACCATCCTGGCATAAGAATTTCCAAACATTAGACTTCATATAGTGCTGGGTTGGAAACATAGTGAGCACATAGGTTCCAGAGCTAAGCCCGGTAGCTCTGATACCATGTGTAACATTCCCATTGTTCTACCCAGTAATTTTTACTATGTTTTACCCACAAGTGAACAGTTTATGCTACTAACATTACAAATAATAAAAAATTTCTTTTCTTTTGAATAACTAATGTACATTTGAAACCAAACATTCTAAAATTTTCCATTGCATAATCAAAGAATCATTTCATTAATACAAGTAATGATTTCACATTACATAATTTCAAGATAACATTTCACATTCACAATTTTCCATAGAGATGGATACAATATTACATACATAGCTTCAACAAGCGTATTGAGATAGAAATACAAATGGTCCAGAATATCCTCCTCAAATCTTGGGTGCCAACTGCATGAGGAGAAGCATCACTCAAGCACATTTTTTCCAACCATGGACTTACTACGGTCTCCTGCACTTCTACCAAGCTAGTAAGATGGCCTTACCCTCTGATGAAGGGATTGGTTTGGTAACCTCATATTCTTAGCCTTTTCTGAGCATCGTGTTGTGTCCTACATATCTAGAGGTACCATGAAGTGGCTACAACCTACATGTATGACAATCCCTACCTAGTATGTAAACCCAGATCACAGTGAGTTGGAAGTGTAAACATTGGCTACTTACACTGCTTTGGCCAAAGTATTCACCACCCAAAATTTAGAGTGGAGGTCACATGCTCACCCACCTTCCTAGCTTGATTTGGTTTTTACCATTCATACTCTATACATAGGTTACCCCCTTTCCCATGGATTATTCTAACCCCAAGAATAACAAACTAATAGCTCATATTTAAAATGACATTGCTACTAAAGTAATTTGTAGAACTTCTTATTTCATGCTACATACAAATAGTATTGACAACCTACATATAGTTTTGAAAAACTACGTATAGTATAAATAGATCATATTCATATAAATTATAATATAGGATATATATCTAGATAACTATAAACATGTTGTCTAGGTTTTAAGTTTGGTTCTAAGTGTTCAATTTTTTGGGTATCATTTCGGTTTTCAAACCTTTGCTATCCTATGTGTCGATCTTTGGTTAGCTTTGTGAACCTTGTCGGCTTGTGAAGCTATATTCACAACTTTTCTTTTTCTGACTTGGTCTTCTCATAATTCATTTTCTTTAGGCATCAGTCTTTTGATAGTTTTCAAAACCATTTGGGTAAGCACCCAAGTTTTATAACTCTTTCATTTTACGAAGGAATGCTTTTTCAAATAGTTGTTATTAAACCAAGGAGGGTTTTCAATGTTTTTTCAAACCTCATTCGGGATCGATGTTGCTTTTCTAATAATGTTTTATCTTGACCAAAGGATAATGATATCATCTAAAGTGAAGAAACTTACCAATTAAAGACAAACTTGTCAGGGCGGGCTTAAGTTTTTGAACTTCATCTTCCACTGACTATACTCTCAAAATCTGTTCAAATACCTAACTTTGCTAAGTGTACTGAGGTCATTTGATATTATCGCCAAGTGGCATATGTTTTAGACATTAAATTTTTCCAATACTAGAGTAGATGAAATAAATTCTCAATCATGTAAGATTAAGCTGTTATTTCAAACATAATCATTCTTCTTAGGGAGTGTGATTTTGGAAGCCGAGAAGAACATCTACATATGAGAGAAACTCAAAGAAACAACTCGAGTAGGAATGGGTGGCATGTTTTCCAAGTGAGTGAAATTTCTAAATTTTTTCGATGATTGGTAATTATTTTTTGCATTGTAGCATAGTTGAATTTTCTTTGAAAAGAATGCCTGAGACAATGAAATAGAAATATTTGGGATATGAAAATTTGTCTGGTCTTGATAGTTCCTTGCTTGAAATTGGTGATATAAGGTTAGGGAATATCAATTTAGATGCATTTTGGGAAAGAATTTGTAGGCCAAATAAAAATACTATCACCCAAAGGGTCATAGAAAGTGGTCTCCTTGAAGCTGCTACATTTCCAGTGGCGGTATAATGTACTAAATTTGTGTTAGAATGCATATGTCATTATAATATAGTTACGAGAGAAATTCGCATAGAAGATAACAATCTCCTAGTGACCTTGGATAGAGTTACAATAAGTGGATGTTTTAGAATTCCAAAGAGAGAGGTTTATTCTCATTTCAATTTTACCCTATCCCAAGGTTTCTTTTCAGAGAAGAACAAGCATTATCAAAATTGTAATGCAAAGGAATGGTTTGATCCCCCTAAGAAATGAAAGTCGTAGCTTCCTAAGAAAATGCACAAGTAACATTTCAGAGAAGAAATCTTAGATATCATTGTGTTATTACATAGGGCAAGGGGGAATATGAATGCACATGATTTCAAAGAATCAATGTATTTCTTCATGTAGGTTATCTGTGGTGGTACATAGTATCTAGATTAGACCACTATAATCAGTGACTGATTGGATGATATGATAAGGAGCTTTGTTGTGAACAGATCATTCTACATGTCCGCTTACCTCTTCTATGTGTTGACCTGTATAAGAACTTGGATTGGTTTGAAACCTATTGAATATTTTGATGAGAAAATTCAAATTTATGATTATTACCTTGATTTGTAGATTGACAAGATCTCTAAGAATTTTTAAAAAACCCAGGATACTAAGGGGGTTGGGGGTGAATCAATATTCCATTAAACCATTCACATAATTGTTACCTGATTTTTAGCTTTCAGCTGAAATTAGGTTTAGTGTTTATTCTTTTTTGTTGTTCGTTTAAACATTTAAAAGATAAACCAGAAGTCTGCTAGGTTTAATATGCATGGAAAAAGATTGTCAAATGAAACATATTACCTTTTTCTTCATTCTAATATTGTAATTACAAAAAATGAGAAAAGAGAATCATATGTATACAAATGTAATCTTTTATTGATAATCATGAAGTGTACATGTCCCTCACAAGCCAAGGGACTAACTTTACTTATTCAATGAAAATAAAGAAATAATCTATACATGAATAAGTAAAACACAATGTGCATATAAGAGTGGAGACCAGTCATTGCCTAAGAATGACTAGTTTTAAAGTTTCCCTCTTGCCCTGTTGCTTCTACCTCAAGTTGCTTGTGTCCTTCCCAGCTCCGTAGTGCTCCTAGCTCCTACATTTGGAAAAATAATGATATTAGAGCAATGCTCTAAGAAATGAAATATCTCAATCCTTACATACACACCTACCTATGCATGTATAAATTGATCCATAAGTGCATTAAATAAGCATGCAAACCTTGGATGTCTTGGAAAACAATGAAGTCATCAAACACATCCAAAATATGCATCTATTTTTCTAACTTGTTTGCTTCATGTGCAGATTTAGGACAAGTTTTGTTACTGTTATGATTCTATTAAATACAACATGTAGGGTAAATGTGGCTCCCATGAGGGTAGAGCTCAACATGCTTTGAAAGAAATAGGAAATGAGCAACTTGATCAAAGATATACTTGTTATCAATGCATTAAATCCATATGGAATCACAACAATTGATCAACTTTCATTATCAGATTCAAAAGATGGATCAAGTTCAATTATGCATCTCTTAAATAATAAGAGAGCAATCCAAAGTATTGTTAGGTGCCTCTCACCTTGACCCTATTGGATAACCACACATCACATAGGATGGTGAGCTTTTAGGTCACCGACATAGGGGACATGTGTCCACCCACTAGGATCAAAGTGAGGAGACAATTTATGTGTTACACATGATCAAAAGGTAAAAAAATGTTGTGGAGATCAGGTAGAAAATTCATGTGGGGTAGCAAACATTATTATGGAAGCCATGAAGGTTGGGATGAACACAAGGAAGTTTGCTATGGGCAGCAAAATAATCTTATTGGTTTCAGGAAGAGCTATCAAGCATTGACCAAGCAAAATCAATAAGCCATGAGAAAACAAGGGGCATGCCATCATACCCAAGTGAAGCAACCATTTGCATCAGAATTTACAGCCATTGGTGCAACCACATGTCAAGAAATGGAGAAGTTGAAGTACATAGGACAGCAAGGTCTAACAAGTATGGGGTTGTCATTATCTGCTAGTGACCTGTGTTATGGTGCTCTCCCACATTTGCAAAATCTACAAGGAGTGGTCCTAAGGGAATAGACCAGAAAACGTTTATCATTGGAGGAAAAATGGAATTTCTAATTCTAGTTGTGGTGCATTTGTGAAAACAAGTGCAACACGAGTAAGGTCATTGTCATTGACTATGACAGCACAGATTGGTGATACAATGCTACATATGGTATGAAGAAGGGTATCCTTTGGTGGATATTCCCAAGTACCTTGATTTCCTAAAAGGAGAGAACTCAGTAGGAAGACAAGAATCAAAGGTAAAGGACAGTCATATTTTATGAAGATGCCATTATGTGACATAGATTTTAGGAACCCAAAATGCTTGCTCTCTTCCTAAGATTTTCCACCTAGAAAGAGAGAGATTTGGGTTCTAAAATGCTTATGCACATTCAAATTAGGATGTATGCAATGTGATATGATGTAAATGAACTAAAATAAATGTAGTTGACTGATTAAAATGATCTAAAATGAATGCAAAAGTGTAATTTAAGCTATGTTTGAAAACACACTGTGATATATGCAAATAACTATGAAAGATGGAGAAATAGAAAGAAATATGCAGAACAAAAGGTACAGGGTCAAATCTAAGTGAACGTGGAAGTTGTGTGAGATTTACGGAGTTTTTGGAATGTTGATGAAATTTTCTAATTATTCACAATGGGACTCATTTGCCAAGGATGGCGAATCAGTCCTCCTATTGTTGAAAAAGTGTCGAGAACCAATTTTTGATAGCCAGGAGTTGATTTCTGACAAAATGTAGATTTTCAGATTTCAAGTGGGACTCATTCGCCAAGGGTAGTGAATCAGTCCTCCCCAAGATTTCTAGAAAATAAAGAGACAACATTACTACTCAAGATCTAGCAATGTTTGAATATTAGGTTGTCGGGGTCAACTCTGTAGAAAACGGGCTGAAAATGCTGAAAATGCTTGAAAAGGTGATGAGTTGACTTGAAGAGCCTAGTTGACTTGAATTCCACTTTTCAACACCTTTAAACCTGTTAAATCTGAAAAACAAAGCTGCAAATACACATGCACAAAGGGGGAAAATGTTGGGGGGTTAGTGAATAGGGGGTTGCCTTGGTCAAACCCCACTTTGGTAATCAAACCCAATAGAAATGAATGAAATGTAAAGGAAATGATAAATGAATAATATGCAAGTACTAAAAACTTACCACATCCTTGAATATGCAAATATGAAGTGATGTCAGTGGCTGCTCCAAAGTGCTTGAATTGAAGATGCAAAATGCTTGATTGCTTGATTGTGTAAGAGATTGCTTGAATGAGTGAGGAGATTGTAGGAGATGTAAAGTGAGGTTAAAATCACATATTTATACAAATATTGTGCCTTAGTATCCATTCATACCTCATCATAGGCCGACATGAAGTGAATTTGAGTAAAATCCCAAAAGAAAATTTGAAATATTTTGAATTTGGGGCCAAGGGGGACTCATTCGCCACCCTTGGTGAATGAGTCCCACCTGGGACCCAAAACCAAGTGTCGGGAATAATGTTATGTTTAATGTTGTTTGTCAGGATAGGACCCAAAAATACACTTAATATAAGCATATGAGGGCATAAATAGACAAATAAATCATGAGAAGGGTGTAAATAGTGAAAATATGCCTAGAAAAGCGTGAAATCTTGTTACAAGACTTTACAAAACTTCAAAATAGGACTTTTTAATGAGTGAAAAGGTGGTTTTTAGGTGAATTGAATTAAATAGAGTCTAGAAGAATGTAGAAATGTCTTACAACACTTCACAAAACCTTCACAAGACATCGTTCTTTGAATTTTAGCACCAAAATAAGCATATTCAAGCCAAGATACATCATAAAATTAAAGCAACATAGCTCCAACACTATGAAACAAGACCTAAAAGATCATAAAAATGGGAAGGGTCCATTTTTTGATGGTACACATTACAAGAAGTTAATGACAACACTAGAACCCTCATATGATGTGATCAGGATACGATTGCTATGCTCATAACAAAGATTGTGAAATAAAAGAACTTATAAAGTCTAATGGACAATCCCAAGAATTTAAGTGTCAAGTAATGTGCATAAAGGAATGGAAGATGTGTGGGGTCCTTGACTCATACCTACACTGTACAATGGCATTGAATCATTTTACAACAAAATCTAAGTTTCTTCAAAAAATAAAAAAACCCCACTTGGGTTCTTTTGCAAAAAATTGTAGATACAGAAATATAGGTGCTCCAAGAAACCCACTTAGGGGTTTTGCAATTAGATTGCAAAAAGGAACAAAAACACAGAGGAGACCCATTTTAAAAAATGGAGGCCAAGCTCACATGACAATTTTTTTTCTACATATCAAAAACCCATCTGGGTTGATAAGAAATTTGCTAATACAGAGGAAAATTGAAAAGACATTATGGGGCTTTCAAGTGAAGCAAAGCTACATCTAAAAGTACCCTATTTTCTATCCATGGCTATGGCCAAGAAACATTTTTCTTCATGAAAGCAACAAGTAAACAATATGGAGTGTCTTCATTAACAAACGTAGAAAGGAAACAAGCATTTCATGCTTTATCTTCAAGCTAGAAACAAATATGAGTCATTTTTTGCTCAGAAATCTACAAGAATGGAGTTGCTAAAAGCTTACCAGATCTTTTTATTTTTTCTTCTTCAACCTAAAAGCATTTTAATGGCATTATTTGAGCTTCATAGCCCCCTCATGGTGGCTGTTTGGTGAAGTGAAGCAACAACAAAAAGAGAAAAAAGAAACAAATGATCAAAAATATGTCCATGGCCGTGACCTGTAGCTAAAAAATGGCTTTCAAATGGTGGTAAAATGCAAATTTTGTGCAACAAAAACCATTTACCTGTTGTTCAATGTGTTTCCCTCATGAAATCACCACAAAAACAGTGCCAAAATCTCCATTTTTCTATGATTACTCATACCCCACGGCGGCAACATCAATTTTCCAGAATGTTCAACAACAAAATGATGGTGTTTTTCACATCTTTTGTCTTTTGATGATTAGGGTTTGACCCTATTTGATGGTGATGGGATTTTTCTTCTCATATTTAAAAAATAAAACATGTGATAATGCATAATGGGGGCCGAAACTTATGTTTATTGACTTAGGCATTTTATGCCTTAAGTTTTTTTTCCCCTTGTTTCAAAGCATTGCCAAGACCTTCAAACAACACAAACATATGGAGTGTGCCAAGTTATGTTTATATGCCTTTGATTTTTGATCATGCATCATGTGCCTTGGAGAATATGATTTCCAAGAAGTATGGAGGTTGGACATGTAGGCCAAGCTTTTTTTGAGCTTTTATGTTGCCTTTACAAATCAGAGTATTGACCACATGTAGCCTTACAATGCAGAATGTGAAGAGGTGAGATGACCATGTGCCTTATTGACCTTATTAATTCTTTTTAAAACATTTTTTTCATTTCATTATTGCTTTTTCTTTTGTTTCAAAACATTGAAATGCCATGTAAGTGATTTTGATAATCACTTTGATGTTTTCACTTGCAAATGAAATGTAATTCATATTGATGGTGGGCTCCCTTATTTTGTGCTTTGAAATGTAAAATAACATGATTAAGTGATGTATTATGAATCATTTAATCAAGATTATTATTTTTAATGCCTTTTAGAGTCTTGTGTTTTCAAAACACACATGTTGCACGAGTCAAAGTTGGGAGACAAAATGATTAAATTGTAGGCATGAGGAGAGTGTGGGGGTGAGGTATTTGACTATTTTAGATGAACATGTGCTATTTTGGAGGCTGTTTTATCATACTTTTGGCATGAGTATAGTCTTGGCTTGACCTTGGACTATTTGGAGGACTTTTTGGAGTGATTTTAGAAGGTTCTTTTGTGGCCTCATTGTTGCATCCAACTAGAACCTTCTAGATGGACATGTGTGAGGGGTTTTTGGTGGGTTTTTTGCTTAAGTATGTTCATTTTGAGCATTTTGAGGTAATTCTTTCTTTCTAGCAGTAGGATAGCTTTGTTTCTTGGAGCTATTTTTCATGGAGCAATATTGTAACTCACGTGGACTTATGATGCAGTAAGCACTTTGAATTAATAAAGTAGAGCATTTTTACCTTCTCATTTCATGTTTTTCATGTATGTTGTTAATGATTGATCAATTTTTCTTGTGAAAATATATCTTTCTTTGCAAACTTGTCTCATGTTTAGGCATTTGTTTAGCAGAAGATGTATTTTTACAGGTTATAAGTTATGTTTAGTAGTGCTATTAGTTGTGAAACCCCCATTTTTCCTTTTGAAAGCACTATTTATAGACCTCCTTATAAATTATTTATGTAAACTACATTGGGAGTGAGTTGTGTGAATCAAGTTTTATGATATTAATTTGAATGTGATAGGCTATTCACAGGTCCAAGTTGTTTTGGTGCATCACCTTAGGTAGTTTCAACATTAGGTTTATTTTCATGCAATTCTTACCCTTTACCTCAAAGATTAATAGTTAGGTGACATCAAAAGGGGAATCCAACCCTTATCACTAGAGGTCTGCTTTCAAATAGGATACCCACAACCTGGAAGCAGTCCCATGTTACATCCAAAACTATTGAGCTCATTCAAAGCTTGGAATTACGGTGCAGATTTGGATCCCTAACAATAATATCCATCTAATAAATAATACAGTTCTAACTATAACAATCAGTGAAAGATGGAATCAACACAAGATGACAATACACATGAACACCAATATTTTTATGTGGAAAAACCAAAATGGGAAAAACCATGGTGAGGATTAACTCACAATATAATATATCTAGATATAGAATATTACAAAGGATCACTGCTAGGACACACTATCCTTGAAGGCTCACAACCTAAAATAATTTACAAAATAGAGTATGGCTCACTGCTAGGACACACTATCCTTGAAGGCTCACAACCTAAAATAATTTACAAAATAGAGTGTGGATGCTAGTACGGTAGGCCCATAAGGAGGGATTGAGTTGGAGATGCCAACAATGACCAACATCATTGACAATCTTCTTCAAGATTTTAATGATGGTTTTATTGGAAGCCTTGAATTGGTAATTACCTTGGGGATAATATGGAGTTGCGAACTGGTGTTGAATTTGGACTTTCTCACATAATTCATGGACATCCTGGTTCTTGAAGGAATGATTGTTATCTATGACAATGGATCACAAGACACGATATTGGCATATGATATAATTGAACATAAATTTAGATATTTGTTTGCTAGTAATATATGTCATAGGGATAGACTTGGTCCATTTCGTGAAATACTCGATTGTCATGATAATTAATTTATGGTTGTTGGATGAGGTAGAATGAATCTTACCTATGAGGTCAAGTCCCCATTGGGAGAAGGGCCATGGTGACATTATTGGCTGGAGTTCTTAGGTCGGTGCATGTATAAGATCTGTATGTAATTGACACTATTGACACTTCTTAATAAAGTGGTATGCATCACATTCCATTGTGGGCCAATAGTATCCAACTCACATGATCTTCTTAGCCAAAGTAGGACCACTTGAGTGAGCTCCACATATACCATTGTGTACTTCACATAAGGTTTTTTGTGCTTCATAAAAATCAATACATATAAGGAGGGTATTGTCCAAGCTTCAGCGATAGAGGGTGTCACCAATGATGATGTAACTAGAGGTCTTATGGATAAAAATTTTGCACTGGTTGGTAGACAATTTAGGAGGGATAAGTTGGTCATGGTGATAATCATAGACATCTTTATACCAAGGGGAATTGGGATAAAAAAATTCGCACACCATCTCAGATTTAGGGATATCAAAGGTAGGGATCAACAAATATTCTACCAAGAACTCATACTATGGTACATTGTTTGGGATGTCCAAGAGAGATCCTATTATAGCCATTGCATCAGCTACCTTATTTTGAATTCTTAGGACCTACCAAAAGATGATGTCATCAAATTACTACTTAAAGTCATCAACCATTCATTTATAGGGAGTAAGTTTCTCATCCTTTATGTTGTAATCATTGTTGACCTATTGAATAACCAATTGCGAGTCACCATAGACTTGAAGGCTCTTAATTTTCCATTTAATGGCCATACAAAGTCCTATGAGTAGTACCTCATAGTCTGCTATATTATTGGTGCAAGAAAAGGCTATTCTAAATGACTTTGGTATTGTGTCTCCTCGAGGTGTAATGAACAATATCATTGCTCCTGAACCATGACTCATTTAAGATCCATCAAAATAAAGTTTCCATGTGACTGAAGTATCTATTGTGAATATGGACTCATTAGGGAAGTCAACTATCAATGGATTGTCTGTTGTCATGGGTGAATTTTCAAGTTGATCGGTTATGACTTATCCTTTTATTACCTTTCATTCAACATATTTAATGTCGTACTCACTTAGTATCATGACCCATTGGCTAATTGAACCATTAAGGCTTCTTTACTAAGGAGATACTTCAGGGGATCAATCTTTTCTATGAGCTTTGTTTGGTAATTCAACATGTAATGTTTGACCTTTTGAGTGGAAAAAACCACTGCAAGGCATGTGCATTCAATAGGAATATAATTGAGCTCGTATCCAACAAGTGTGTGACTGATGTAGTAGACTGCTTTTTCTCTTTTGTTATGATCATTTTGTGCTAATAGTGTCCCTAGTGTTGATGTGGTTGTTGATATGTTTACCATCAATGGGAGGCATGGGAACATGCGGTGAAGATGGAAAAGATGAATATGATGATAAATAGAAGAAATTAATAAAGGAAATGCATAAATAAGATTTTATACCTTCATAGTCTTCTCCTCTTCATGGATTGAGCTCACAAGATTTCACCCATATCTTGTAGATTTTCTCCAAATGATGGAAATGGATGTGGTTTCTCAATATTTTAGCAACATAATGTTGGGATAAAGATGGATTTTATGGAAATTTGGTCAGCATAAGGATATGGAGAATGTGTGTTGTAAGAATGAGAGCCAAGGCCTCATTATATAGAATTTTGGTGAGAGGAATCAATGGATAGGATTGGTTGATTAATGGAGGGTTGAGATTAAAAGAAAGGTAGGATTTGGATCAAGGAATGAAGGATGATTAGCTTTGTGAAAATTTTCACATTAAATGGAAAGGGGTGAAATGGGGAGGTGTGCTCACACATGTGCAAGCACACATTGGGAAGAGAGGCATTACATTGGTGTAAGAGATAGGGTGGGTTAAAGGGTAGCTTGTGTGACAAGTTAGTGGGGATAGGTGAGATGTACGAATTTAAAATTAGGAAATAATGATAATGATGATTATGGATGAGGGTTAAATCAATTAATCAAGGATTAATTGATTAATGAGGATATTCAATCAATAATCAAATCCAAATAAAGGTAGCCTCAAGAGAAAGATATTCTAATAATGGTAGGTTCCCAAAACTAAAACCATCAAAACTCATGGTATGACAAAAAAAAAACACCCCCATGACCAAAAGAATTAATGCCCACAAGAGTAGCACTCTATAATGGAAACATATTTGAATAATAACTCTCATAACACACATCTATAAAGTATTGCTTCATTTCCAAGCCACTACACCCTATGGACCCCTCATCATAACATAAGATGCTCCACTCTCTCACCTAGTGTGTAGGAATGAGGAAGTTGTGTAATTACATTCAAAATACATTGGAAATGCCACTACCATAAGTAACCATTTACTAAGTATAGCCTCCCTTATTTTTTCCATTACAAATAATAATCAAATCAATGAGAGAAAATAATAATTAAATAATTCACCTAATCACCACCATCATTATCATCATCCTCATCCAAGTCAATTATCTCATTCTGGCTAACTGGGCCTAGGGTATCCCTTGGAACATCTTCTGTGGTATTACCATCCTGATTTGATACATTTTGATTTAAATCAATGACAATCTCAACTTGACCTTTCGGTGGCGGTGAAGTATTGTGAATGCTACCGATATTTGGTGGAAGAGTTGATGATGTAGCTCCATCTTGACTTGATGGATCAGAAGCTTTGGAAATTCCAAAGTAAGACTGTATGTTACATCTAAGTTTTTGGTATTTTGATGGCCTCCCAGTCTCTTCACCACCCAAAGGAGCTGCAGGAGTCTCTTCACCACCTTGAGGAGCCTGAGGAGCGGCAAGAGTCTCTTCACCACCTTGAGGAGCAACAGGAGTCTAAGGAGCGGAAGGAATTTTACCACCCTGAGGAGCGGAAGGAGTTTGAGGAGTGATAGGAGTCTCTTCACCACCCTGAGGAGCGGAAGAAGCCTTACCCTTGCTGCTCGAGTTGCTTGACATATTGATCTCTAATTCGCTCAACATATTCATCTCACTTTGAATAAAAAATGAAAAAAAGGTCTTCTTGTTTAAGGACATAGAATAATAATATAGATCCCATTCCCTACTCAATATCATCTTTAAGACTGAAGCAAGAATGGAAAAGAGATAAAGAAAACTTATTATTATAATTAATAACACTATGAAGAAATCATCACTCACCTTTAAGTCTACGTTTTCGGCTTTCACTGACTTCTGAATCGAGAAGTAGAACCTCAAAACTAAACAAAATGTGTAAGAATAAATGACACTTTTGATTGTGTTTATATCAATCCATGATTCCATATTTGGCAAATTTCGTAGGATTTTTAAATGGTATATTAAAAATTTGGTGAATCACACGTGCTTATACAGTGATATGTTGTAATTTTCAAGGCGAAATGTGTCCTCAAATGTAATTATTTTTTAATGTTATTGGTGAAATAGGCCCTCATAAGCAACTATTTATAAATTTTAATTGGCGAAATGAGTCTTCACAAGCAACTATTTGTAAATTTTAATTGGTGAAATGGGTCTTGATACAATTTTTTGATTAGCGGTAAAAAACATGTTTTGAAGGGGCCCAAAACCCTTTACAAGGGAAAGCAAGCTACTACAAAAGATAAACCATAGACCAAAAAAAACACCACAACAACCTCAGAAATATAGATAGGACTACACATGTTGCATCTTCACAACCAAGCAAGGGCCAAAGACCCTTAAACAAACTGGTTTTAACAAGGACCAAAAACCCTTTTAGTTACATAAAGACTTGCCTGCATCTGCTAGGCATCAGAAAACCTACCACTCAAGGAAGACACCAATGAGCAAAGAAAGATAATCATAATTGAAAAAGTAGAAACCACAGTGGTATAAACCACAAATAAGACCAAACACCCCACCTCCATAGGGGCTATATGATTCACCATTGAAAATTGTAATAAATCAACTTCCCAACAGGACAATCTCAGCATGTAGTAGGTATCGAACTCTAGCTCCACCTCAAAAGGAGTGAGCTCCCTTCTATTGGAGAGGAGGAAATGATCCACAAGGCCACTGCATCTAGACATCACCAACACCCTCAACCTCCATCTCCATAGGAGAACTGCCCACCTCAATAGAAATAGTTGTTGAGGGGGACCACCTCCATAGGACCAAAGGAGAAATACAACATAGTAGCCAAGTGAGCAACCGTAGCCTCCTTTGAAAATCCCTGCACTAGGAACATAACCATCTGGGATCTAGGATTAAACCATGAAAACCACCCAGCTAATGGAAACAGGCAACAACTGATTTGAGAAGAATCCAAAGTAGCAGGACCCTTCAACCAACAAGTAATCAGCAAAGAAGAACCCAAAGAGAACACATAAACCAAGTAAACCTTCAACAACAACATTAGGCCCAAAACAACCAACTCCATCTCCACCTCACACATAAAGAAACCAAAGATCTCATCTGATGAAGGAAAAACAAAAGAACCCCTAACCAAAAACACCAACTGGGATAACATAATCCCAACCAAAAGAGCCCCACCAAAGACAGGGGAGAAGGATAGATCCACCTGCTCCATAAGAAACTTATTGGCATCCACAAAAAAATAGGGCAGAGACAGCCTACCCCAAACCACCAACAAAACAAAGCCGATAGCCAATAGCCCTAGAAAAATAGGGTTCAAAAACACACAAGCCACCCACAAGCTAGCAAAGAGAATGAGGGAGAAGTGAAGGACAACACAAAGGGAGAAAGAAGAAAACCAAACCAACGATAGGAGCCCCCATGCCTCCCTATTACACCGAATAGGGACAAAAAATAGCCCAAACTGCAACCAAACTCCCATTAAGCAACGAACACACACCCACACTCCCTGTAAGGAGGGCATCTAGAAAGCACCAAAGAGCCACCACAAAAGCAAAAGGGAGAAGCTAAGGGAGAATAAGGAAGACCCAAAAGCAGAAAGAACCAACACTAAGAAACCCCAAGCCTTCCAATTACGCTGAGTTGGAACAAAAAAAGGGTCAATTTGTAACCAACCAACCAAAGAACAACCAATGCACAACCTTAGCCAGAGAGGCAGCCAGAAGGAAAGCAAAAGGGGAGCCCGCAACAACCCCACTGAAATAGAGGGAAGCTTAAGCCAGTCCCCAAAACCAACCACCGTAGAGAAAATAGAGGCAAAAATGAGGGCATAACCAACACTATCCCACATAAGCCAACGAACCCAAAATCCAACTGGGTCAGAAACCACAACACATATAGCGTCCACAACACTATTGCAGATTGCATCAATAGCAGCGAGCCAAAGACCAACTGCCGCCCACAACACAACAAAGATAGTGCCAACAGGAGGAGACAAGGGTTCTCGACCCAACCAACACCCACAAACCACCGAAGCCCCTCCAAAGAGTAGGAGAGCTTCCCAACCAGCTGCACACTGATCACCATCCTCATCATTAGATCCACCATCCTCCTCTGTGTTCAAAAATCCCCCTCTGCTGCTATTCTCGCTCCCGCCGCTGCTCGCCATTAGATGTCAATAACTGTTATTAGCCTCTTTCTTTTTATAATTGGTGAGTCTTGATAAAATTTATGTGAATGTTCTTTCAAGAGGTCTTGATACAATGTTGTTTTAATAGTATTGGCGAATATGTAGGTGTTTTATTAAATTATTTTGGGATTCCAGGCGAAAATATTAGTTAGTCCAATTGAAATGCGTAGTTTGACAATGGCGAATTTGTTGCTTAAATATGCCTCATAAAATAATTAATTGGCTAATGGACATGCATTAGAAGGTCTATAGTTCGTAAAATCCCTGTGATTTGGACACCCTGTTGGGTGCGAGAAATTTTCCAATTTTGACTTGGCCGATTCCGAGAATTTTCCAATTGGCAAAGATTCACCACTAATGTTTTCTCCGAGGGCTGGGCTACATAATTTATTTGTAAGAAATTTAGCATTAGGTGAAAAATTATCATGGTGGATGTATAAGAGACCTAAATTGAAATGGTGCTCCATAATGCAACATAAATATCTAGATAGTACTAATCCTCAAAGGGTGTTTACAATTGAAAATCCTCCATGTGGCTCGGTCATGTGGAATTTTATCACTTTTTGTTGTGAGATTATTCTTCCTTATCTATCTTGGGAGGTTAATGATGGGGAGTTGGTTCAATTTTGGAAGGATCCATGGAATGGCTTTCCACCGCTCAATTCTGTGTTGGATCTTCAGCCTTTGGTTCAAGTTTTCTCAGAGAGTTGGGGCACCAATTTAAAAGATTATGTAGTTGCAGTTGATACTCACACAAGGAAAGTCTCTTGGAAAGATTTCTCTGCTTTAAATATTTCTTCACAACAAGTATCAATTCTAAATAGGGAATTAGAAAAAAGAGAAGTCTTCTTTTCAGGGAAAGCAGGTAGACTAATTTGGGCTCCTGCAAAAGATGGTAATTATTCAATAAGGGAGGGGTACAAGTCAATCATTGAAAATTCAACCTAGTCCCAATCTCACAGAGAATTTTATTTTTGTTGGAATTCCATGACTCTTCCTAAGGCAGGAAGTTTCACTTGGCTTGCTCTCAGGAAGCGAATTTTGACTAGTGACAAGTTGCAAAGATTAGATATTGCAAATTCCTTTTTTTGTGTCTTATGTCAAGAAGTGGATGAAATTGTTGATCATCTTTTTGTGAGCTATAAAGTAGCTCAAGAATGTTGGAACTTTATAAGGTTAAGGTTGAATATCCATTTTCCTTTACCTAACTCATTATGGGATCTTTTTTTGAGTTGGCCTGTTTTATATAAATCCTCTTTATTTTCCTGCATATGGAAAATAATTCCTTCATTAGTCATTTGGTGTATATGGTGGGAGAGAAATAGAAGGATTTTCCAAAAGCAAGTTCATTCCCGACATCAAATTCTTTTCAAATTGGAGAAACAAACCTCATAAGTAGTAAATTCCTATGTTAGAAATAACAAAAGCCTTTCATCTACATTTACTACTTGGGATAATTGGATTCTGTGTAATTGGGAACACATTTCTAAGTCTGTCTTTGGGACAAATTAGGATTCATGGTTGAGTAAAAAGAGCAGATCTGAGGTGAAGTGGACTCCTCGTGCTTTGAGCTTTGCTAAACTAAATTTTGATGGGGCTAGTAAAGGTAATCTGGGCTTGTCAGGTGCAGGTGTATGTATTCATAACTCTAATGGAGATTTGTTAGTGGCCCAGACACTTAAATTGAAAGAAGACATAAATAATATGGTAGAGGAAAAAGCTTTACTACAAGGCTTGTATTTGGCAAGGGAGTTGGGCTTAAACAAGGTGCATATTGAGGGAAACTCTTTGATTATTATAAATGCATGTAAGTTAAAGAGTGTCTTTAATTGGAGACTTCATTATATATTTTAAAGAGAGTATGGTTATTGATGGATTCCTTTCAAGAAGTGCATTTATCACATATTTATCGTGAAGGAAATAAAATAGTGGATAGACTTGCAAACTTGGGGTGTGAAGGGAAAGAATTTAAATTCCAAGATGTAAGTGCAATAATAAAGGAAGACATGCTTCTACATGATTTATTCATCTCTAAGTAATGGAATCTCTATCAAGTCACATTTGCAAAGGGTCTGTTTGAAATCAACATTGTAATGTATCAAGTCACGAGCTGTTTTGACAAGCGAATGATGATTTAACATGCCCGGAGGCATATGTTCCATGGTGGATTTTTTCTTGATCCAATCATTTCTTTGTTTAACTTGTTTTGATTGTGTAGGTACAAAGGTTTTTATTGAACATAGTGTGGCTGATTAAGTCAGGGGATGTGCTTTGGAGATTGTGATTTCATCTACCATCGAAATTCCCTCCCTCATTCTTCATTATATCTAGTGGCATAATTGTTTTGTATGCTATATGATGATGGAGTGTCTTTTTAAATGCATCAATTTGTTTGAATTTTGTGCTAAAAAAATACTTCAATAACTTGTGCATCAAAGAAGGCAGTGAAAACTAGGCAAAAGGATGTGTGGATTTTCTAGGTGGTGGTTGGGTTTTTTAATTGGGATAGATGGCACTTCTCCCTTGGAATCTTCATTTTAGTTTGCCAGTGCAAAGTTGGGAGAGACCTTTTGAAGGTGATTTATCTGATGAAGACATTGCTTTAATCTTCTATATGGATTGTAAAGGGTTGTCGAAAGCATTCATGTGGTTATTGGCATTGAGATCATTAGCCCTAGTTCACATTGCGTGATACTTCCTTCCCAAGTGTTATCAATTTTTTGTTCAAATTTTTTGGATATAATTCAATCATTTAAGGAATTAGAGATTGTGGCTCATAGGCATGCAAAATTTTAGTTTCTTCAAGGAAGAATGCTTTTAATAGTAGTCCAGGGTTACTGTGTGTTCAAAGGGAAAGGGTTAGTAGGAAAGCTATTTCCCCATAAGCTACTTAGAAAGTTCCAAGTTGTTCAGGGGATTTATGTAGCAACGAAATTGAGCCTCCAATCTAACAATGATTGAATTTTTCTGAAAGCTATAAGGGAAATTTCTCATTGTTTTTGTGATAAGGTGGAGATGGATATAAAAATCAAATATTTTTCCCTTGCATTTTTAAAATCTCACGCTTGTTTGCTTTTCTATAAAAGACCTAATGCGGGGAAAGTTTGTGCTTCGCTTCAAGGAACTGCTACTGAGGGAGTCAAGCATATTTCAGAGGACAACTTAAAAATAAATGCACTAGTGAAGATTTTCTCAGGCAAAAAGAGAGCCAGGGTGATTCAAATATCTGATTCAGAGGGAAGCCAAGGAGAGAATGATCCAATGGATATGGAAGAATGACTGTTGCATATGACTTTTTGTTTTAGTTTTGGTAGTTTTTCATTTCTAGTGATCTTTTTTGTATTGGTTTGGGGTTTTCATAGACGATTAGTTTTCTAAGTTAGGGAATTTGGGGTTTTCATATATAGTTCTCTGTTGTATGTTAGGGGTTTAGATAGTTCATCAGTATATGATCAAGGGATGGATGATAATGTTTTGTAAAGGTTGATAGGAAGGGAATAGTATATAGCTGAAGAAGATTGTATAATCAAACTATTGAAAGTGCATTGCCAAACATCAGGTGGCAAGCCGACTTTTTTGTTATCTTATTTTATATATATTAATATATATAGGCTTTATGCCTCTCATTTAAAAAAAAAAAAAACATTCTACAAATATAAGATATATTTGATTATGAATTCAATAGATAATTGTTAATGACTTTTTACATGCTGTCTAAAGTCTTGATTCATAGATCGATTGAAAAAAATTCATAACTTTCAAACAATTTCACCTTTTCCAAATCTAAAAGATGTGTCACACTCTATGCTTCACTAGTTTTAGGTTTTAAAAAAATTGAATTTCATTTTTTTTAACCAAGTTAGGTTGGCCGATTTTTTTTAATATCTTTAAAAATTCATGGTAAAATATTCATAACTAATTATTTACTTCCAAAAAATTCAAAAAAATATGAGTTATATATCGACATACACCCTTTACTTATATATATATATATATTTTAAAAATTGCTCATACTTAGGTTGTCTAGAATGACACCTACTTTTTATTTTTTCAAAAATTATAGTAGTGCTTCATTGAAATTTGAAATTCACCAAATAAATTTACTTTTTTCTAAAAAATAGTGGCCTAGAAACTATTTTCAATCTTTTTTACAAATTCTATTGCTACATATTTTCAAAATTGTGTTAATACCCTTTCAAATTTTTATGTGAAGTTGTTTAAGTCTATTTGTTCTGTATTTTAATTACCCCTTAGAGATATAGTTTAGCCCATGATGATCTTGCACTCACGCTAATAGTAGATGTATGTGGAGAAACTATTTGAGGGAAAAAACCATCATCAAAGAGAACATACATTTATATTAACCCAATAATGATGTGTTATAATACATCTAACTTCTTTCCTCAATATGATAGCATTTTGATAGTCTAATAGTATTCAACCTACAAAAAACCCACAATACAACTATCCAAGGCATGCAATTTATAAAGAATTAGGGAGGGAAAACCTTGAGTGGGTTCCCAAAACCATCAAAACTCATGGTATGACAAAAAACAAACACCCCTATGACCAAAAGAATTAATTCCCACAAGAGTAGCACTCTATAGTGACAACATCTTTGACTAAAAACTAGATCATAACACACATCTATAAACTATTGCTTTATTTCCAAGTCACTACACCCTATGGACCCCTCATCATAACATAAGATGCTTCACTCTCTCACCTAGTGTGTAGGAATGAGGGAGTTGTGTATATGTGTTCAAAGTACATTGGAATTTCCACTACCATAAGTAACCATTTACTAAGTATAACCTCCTTTATTTTTTGTCATTACAAATAATAATTAAATAACTCATTGAAGCACCACCCTAGACATCTATGCACCCATTCCCAAAGTGTTGGAAAGATATGACATACATAAGATTTGCAAGGTTAATATTACCTTAATTTTAATAGAATCAACAACACAAAAAAGTTCAATTGATGTGTCAAATTAGATAAGGCTATTGTTGTTGAATTTATTTGTAGATATTTTATTTTAGAAAAAAATTATTATTAATTTCTTATTTTGAGATAATTTAATTTACATATTTTGGTATTTTGAGATTGTTTAGTTTGTAAGCAATCTATTTTGGACATAAGTTTTCATTGAAAATTTTGTATTTCTTGTCAGTTAATTCAATTGACATACAAAACACAAAAACTAATTGATTACACAAGCATTCAAAGTTTTATAAATAATTATAAATAAATATATATAACACATAGAAATTCTAATGATATATTTTACTATACATTGTATCAAAATTTATGATTTAAACTCTCTTCATATATAAATGATGAAATTTTTATGAACTACATATATTTTCATCATATTCATTGAATAGTATTAAGTGAGATTCTATTTATTTTAAAATAAATAACTTCAAATTGATATTATTATTATTATTAAACATAACTAATCTTTATTTTATATACAATTAGAATCTTCAATTATTTTTTATATACATATTTCTCAATATATATTTTAACTATATTTATATTATAATATATCCATTATTTGATAAGTAGGAGGTATTTTTCCACAGCGTGTCAAATTATGATATTGCTATCAGGATTCAACCATGTAGTTTCGAGTCAAACTCATTGACCCATGTTTCATGAGTAGTGGTTCAACAGGGACCCATCTCTCATGATATTGAATGGTCCACTTAGCACTCATTGCATCTAGGTGATGCTCACAGAGGACAGACCAGTGCTTCACCTCTGTGAGCATCACCTAGATGCAATGAGTGCTAAGTGGACCATTCGATATCATGATAGATGGGTTCCTGTTGAACCACTACTCATGAAACATGGATCAATGAGTTTGACTCGAAACTACATGGTTGAATCCTGATAGCAATATCATAATATCCATTATTAACACATATATAATGCACATCCCATCACTTTCACCATCTTTAAATCTACTTTAATAAATAATTAATAAACAATATATTATTAGTTAATGTGATGACTTGCACACCCAAGGTTAGTTGTACGTAGCTTTAGTGTGATTGGAGAAGTCATATTTGATGGTGATGTAAATATACAAGTCAACAAAGATATGCACCCCCCCACCCATAAAGTATAACTTTATGAACATCCAAATTATTATCTTCTACTTTATTTTGCTTCAATTTTCTATTGATGTGGGAGCATAATAATTGAGCCCACATGATGCGTGAAGACTAAGATCTTTAAAAATAATGATCATTTTTAATTTAAATAAATCAAAAGCAATGAATAATGAACTAAATATGACCTCATGGATATTGATTCATAGAATTTGTGATCTAGTTAAATGCCAAAATTGCATGAGTAGGTAGTGACAAGGGGTTTTGATTTATATATAATTAGGATTTATATTATTTAAATGTGGAGTTGATAAGTGAAGTTGAGTGGAGGTTTTTGTTGGATATTTGAGTTTATGAGATTTGTTGTAATTTTTTATATGGAAATTCTATCGTTTGTAAAATATTTAAATATGATTTTGTAATTTAAATTTTATAATTTTTTATTTTATTTTAGTAATTATTTATATTATTTAATGTTTATTTATTTTTTATTAATTGTATTTAGATTGATTATATGTATAGGTTTTCATATAAGGAGAGATTAAAAAGATTGTCTACATTTTCAAATATTGAAAATGAAGTCTTTATTTAAACAAGACACAAATGATATTAATATGAAGTTTTAAGATCAAGCAACATAATAATTTTATATATTTTTTAAAATATAACTAGAAATATAGATTAAATGAAATAATTTTAAAATAAAATAAAATAATTTAAGTAAATATAATAACTCTTAAGTAAAATATAATTCTTCAAATAAAAATAAAATACTTCTTATTTAATTCTAAAATTAAATAGTAAATACAAATATAATATAGATAGGGGAGTATAAATAAAATTGTTTAAAGTAAGGGGTTGGGTCCCTAGCTCAGTTGGCTAAATCTTTCCTGTTGCAGGAAGTTGGTCATGAGGTCTCGTCTCCCCCACCCTTGTGGTACCAGAGGGCGTGTCGTGCCAGCGCCGCTGGTCACGTTAAAAAGTTTACTAGGCGCACTGCAGTTTATATGGGGTCGTGCTACCCGATTCTTGCAATCTAAAAAAAATAAAATTGTTTAAAGTAAAATAAAATAGTTCATAAGTAAATAAGAACAACTCTTCAAATAAAAATAAACCAAACAATGCAAAGTAAGCATAGAAATCTTAAGTACACATATCTAAAAGATGTAAGAGATATCTATCTCAAGGTTTCTATGTTGAAATTTTTAATAAGAATAGACAGACGTCTTGACATTGATATCTCTATGCCATTTAAATAGATGTATTTAAGATATCTATGCTAGTAACATCTACAATGCAACATGTAAAATGTTAATATTGCAATTTTGTGTGTTACTATTGTAGACACTGCAAATTGACCACTTTTGTTTGATTAATTTACCCCTAATTCAACTAATTTTGTTTCATTTTCAATTATCTCAACCTCCATCCTAATATATTTCTTCTACTATATATCCTAGCCTAAAGTAAATAATTACCTTTAATTATTTACCCCCATCTCATTTATCTATTAAATTGAATAAATACTCTTATTTATTTAATTTAATCCCCAAATACCCTTCCCTTCAAATATGAATTAAATCTAATTATTTAATTCCTATTTTCCTCTCACCTCATGTCCCATCCTCCAACTCTCCCACTTGCACTAATCCTAATCCTAACCACTCACATAATCTACCCCCTAATCATTTGCATAGACTTAATCCTTGATTAAATGGGTCAACCCTCCCCATCACATCAAGCACATGGGCCCTTGTACTTATGACATGGCCTTGGTACAATGTCACATGGTCCTTGTCCCATCATAGTACAATCTTCCTCTCAAGCTCTCTCATTGTGCCACTTGGCACAATCTTGTGGCTTGAGAGATCACCTCTCATCTCAACCCTTGATCTCTATCACACAATCCTAGCCCTTCATCCATTCTCCTCCTATCCTATATATTTGTAACTTAGCCATTTATCAAGGATTTCACTCATTTTCATTGGAGTGTCATTATGTTACTGAGATTTCTAGTGAGCACACATCTAATTAAATATCTTAGATAAATCTACAAAGTAGGAGGCTCGTTATGTTAGTTTGAGCCTTGCCTTATCTTGAGTATTTATTTTTATTTTATTGATTTAAATCATTCACATTAAACACATTTTCATGCATATAACTATTAACTATTATTTTCATTTGCAAGTAAAGAATCCTATCACATTCCTCAAAGTGTATAATATAAATCACGTTTATTGAATATAGTTGAAACATTTCACATTCTTTCAAATGTGTAATAAACAACATATTAAAAGATAACTTTTGAAATATTTTATATTTATTTAGAAATAAAATATACATGATATTACAGGAATAATAATAGTTTAATAGAAGAATTATATCTAAAAATGTATGAATTACATAAAGCTATTATATTTTTAAAGGTTTGAGTTCCTCTTCCTTAACTTTCTTACTTCATCTAAGGAATTAACATATGATATAACCATAAATATTAACCCTACTCTTTCTCTTTGTATTATATCAATTGTTACTTTTGAAAGAGTTAATCCTTGTGTTTTTTATCATTAATGACCAAGCTAATCATAAGGGAAATTGATGTGTGTGTTCCCTTTCTGCTGAGAAAATTAGAATTAAGTTTTGGGATTGTAGACACCTAAAATTGACACCTCATCATTACTTGACTATTTCTTCTATAATCGATTGGATACAACCATAATTGTTCAATTAATTATCTCATTCTCATCCCCTTAATAATTAAATAATATTTAATTATTTAATTAACAAAATCACTAGGGTAAGTGCAAGAAGTTGAGTCCACTTTTAGTGGAAGTGTCACGCTTAATTTGTTTAAATAAACAGGTATTCATTTAGGATCAACTCTTTAGCCTAAATTTTTACCTATATGAAATGGGATACCCATTTCCAATTACATCATATTTTCACTCCTTTTTAGAATGAGTATGCGTTTTAGAGTAGGTACATGTTTGATAAAAAATAAAATTTGAAACCTATGAAATTGCTTTTGTTTTAGGTTTGGGAACCCAACCCTTAGCCTAGACCTACAAGTGCCAAGTACAATGCCATGAAAATATTTAGATAAACAATAATTTCAACAATATGGCTGACAAGTTATTTTCAATTTTTTGATGAAATGAAAATCCATTATAAATGATGTCTAGTTTTCAAATATGTATTTTTTCATAATTGAAATTATTTTTTATTTATTAATTAATTTATGAGGAAACTGGTCCATAATCTTGAAATGTCAGGCATAAGTATTTTTTAAATATTTTTTATTTTTATTTTTATTTTTTTTAATTTCTTTGTCATCAACCTAGACATCATTTTTTACACAATGAAAAAATATTAGTCAGTTTTTTATTAGTTTATCTCAAATTATGTTTTTCATACATGAGGGGTTTTCAAAAATAACAATTAGGGCCAATAAAAAAATTGTAGAGGTGAAAAATGTACCCCTTTACATTTTCACACCATGTTTGCATCCCCTTAATTAATTGGACTTAATTAAGCTTCTAATTGCCTAAATCATGCATTCCTAAGCCTTATTATTCCTATTTTCTAAAAGGGAAACCAACATTAAACAAATGCTACCATTATTTTAAACACCTTGGAAATTGTGTCCTAGATTTAGGTTCCAAGACCCATTCACCCAAGGGAGAATGAGTTCTCCTTAAGTGCCAAGGCCCAATTTTTAATATGTTTTTGGTGACATTTTAATGATTCAAATTCAAGTTTCAAATGTTAGCTTGTGGAATCTAATTTTTGGGAAATAAGATAAACACCTATAAATACATAGTTATTTTATCAATTCAAATCCCAAGACTTTAAGAGATCAATCCTAAGAGCAAATATTATTGTCAAGAGCATTGAAGAATAGATTTATCAGAAGTTGGTGCTAGTTGGGAGGTGGGTCAGGCTATCTACAATTTGACACATGGGGGAGACCGTGCGCTCCCCCACTAAGGTTTGTACTATCATGGGTGCCCTTTTCCTTGATTTTGTAATCATTTTTATTGTTTTTTCATATACATGCCCTGCTAATTCCGTTGATCTAGCAAGCGCTTTAATCTTTGCATGTGTGTTTTCATTGTTATTATTAATTTCTTTCATCCTCTAGAGTTTCTTGATGGCTCTTGATCCCTCTATCCTTTAATGTAGGGGGGTATGGACCCCCAACCCCCAAGTATTAGGGGTTAATAATGGTAAAGATGTTGTTTCTCAAGGAATTGTTGAACTAAATCATTCAAGGAGGCCCTCACAGACCAAGCAATTACCATTCTTGCCAAAACTAAGTTTTTAGTGGAGGATGAGGGTAGGGATAATGGAAGCGAGGAAGGTAAGTCACCCTTTGAAACCCTAAAGATTTGTTTATTGTGCTCCCAATTCTGATTTGAAAGATGTAATCAATAACAAAAGGCATAGTTTAAAGAATTATGCAATATTCCTTGTAGTAGTGGACACAAATAAGGTCCTTGCTAGAAAATTCTTGGACACTTGGTTTTCCAGAATTTGGGCTAGCAAATTTGGGATTCAACTGACCTTTTTTAGGATGATTCAGCGTGGCTTGTTCATTATGTTCTTGAAGAATAATGGCATGAAAACCAAGGTTTTGGGAAAACCTTATTGGAACATAGGGGGCTACACTTTTCATGCATTAACTTGGTCCCCCATGACCATTGTTGATGAAATTTTGGCTTTATCTTGCCCAAGGTGGGTGGTTGTTAAAAAACTACCTCCAAAATTTTGGAAATTTATCCCATAAATTTTGGCTCCTTTGGGCAGGCTGGTGTGGGTTGATGAAACTAAAGCATCTCTCCCACACTTGGATGCTCATGCACTTGTGTCTTTCAATCCTGGTGGAAATCCCTAATAATATTGTAATCAAGGATGACAGTCTCTAGTTTACTTTCCCTCTAGAAATTCTGGATGGTGTTAATGCCTATTAATTGTGTCATAAAGAAGGGCACATCAGGAAGAATTATCTAATTATTCAATCAAAAAAATCTAAAAAAGACACTTCGAGGCCTCTCAAGGTAGAGAACCCTAATAAGAACACTAAGTGGTCACTTCCGAACCATTGAATGAAAACCCTAATAGGAATGATAATAGAGGCCTCTCATGCTTTTAGGAGCACCACCCTTCGACTGAGAAGGTACACTCTCCTTCTCTTGGGATGAACCTTGAATCTAGGAATTGCGTTCAAGTTCCAATATGTGATTATTGGATGATTAACTTGTAGAAATCATTTAGTGTGCTATCTTAAGAGGAGGGTGGGGAGTCCACAAGGGTTGATGAAATAACTAACCCTACTCCTATGGTGGCAACTTCTTCTTCAACCACCTAGAAACTGCCTATTGCTAACGATTCTATCTTATTTAAGAAGTTAAATGTACAAGTTTCCATGAAAAAAATAGGGAGATAATTGAAAAAAATATGGAAAATAGATATTCTAGAAATGGTTCTTCTATGGTTTTTGAATATCGCTTTAATAGAAATTCTAATAGAATTTATTTTGAGAATTCTAATCAAGTGGTAGAAAAGATAATTGTTGATAGTGTGGATGGGAGTGATAGGGATCCTCCCTTGGTCCTTGAGGTGGGGAAAAGTCTCATGGCCACTAGTAGCTGGCTTGAATCCTACATCTAGTTGTAAATTCTTAGCTCTAGCTCAAATAAGAAAGAGAAATCCCCCTCTTTATTGCCAAGAAAATCTATGTTTGAAGAACCTAATATTTGTTCTCTTGGAGGGTAAAGAATTTCCTTGCCAATGGTGGAATCCCTAACTATCCCCATCCAAACTAGCAGTACTAGTCTTGGACAAGATGCTAAAATAATTAATAACATTACTTGTCCCCCTAATGGAAAGGATATTGGATTCTCTACTGAGGAAACTGATTTCCTCTTGGAACCAAAAGAGGATTATAATGGAAAATCTAATAACTTAAAAGAGAATAAAAAGTACAAGAATAAATTAAAAGATAGTGAGGTCGTAGGGTATGGGAAAAATGAGAATATCACTATTGGTAGGCTACCCAAGCCCCAAACCCTCGGGTTGGGCCAAGCAAGCCAAGGAAGTACGACAGTTCCTTATCAGTAGGAAAGGGGGTGGTACTCTCCAAAAGCAAAAGAAAGATGACAAGTATTGTGATTCAATCATCGACTACAAAAGAAGGTGGAGGTTGAGGAAAAGCTACCATGTTTTAAGCAATTTAGGTGTGAACAAGAGGACACTATTATGAGTAATGAAAATGAACCTTAGATGCATTTCTTGGAATGTCAGGGGTGTCGAGTTTCCTAATAGGAAATATATAATAAGAGGGTTTTTGAACCTTGAGAAAACTAATTTTTTTATATTCATATAAGAAAATAAAGCCACTAGGTTCACTTTAGAAATAAATGACAAATTTATTTGGTCTAGATCTATTTTTTCTCCACCTTGCATGAGAAAGGAAGGTGAGGTGTTGTTGTGCTACTCTCTAATTAGTGGAATCAACATGTTGCTAGCAGTGACATCTCTCCCTGCAAGAGGGTGGTGTGGGTCACCCTAGAAAAAGATGGAGTTGCATTTGGGGTATGCTCCATTTATGCCCCCAATGATCATAGGGACAAGATTATGCTTTGGTAGTGGCTTACCATCCTCCCAAATATCCATTGGATCTTGGGTGGAGACTTAAATATGGTTGAAAACATGGAGGACAAGTGGGGAGGGATTGACATGTCCTAGAAAGGAAGTGAAAAACATTTTTGGCAAAGGCTGAAGAACAAGTTAAAGTTGATAGACCCCATGGAAGGGAATAAAAATGACTACAAAGGGGTTTGGTTCACTTGGTGTAATACCCAAAAAGGGGGAAAGGAGTTGACTTATCTAGATTTGATAACATAATCTTTTCCCAAGAAAAAAATAATAATATCATTTACCCATGCAAGAGAGATACACCAGTGCTGAATAAATAATAAAAATACTAGCCATGATGACCTTCATAGTCTCTAAGAAACCTATGGTAATAGGAAGGTGAGCTAAGCTCCCACTAACTATCAACTATGTGATGAACATCCAATTCAACATATGGGTAATCATGAGAAACTAAGTTTTTAACCATATCAAAGCACATTTTTGGATAAAGGATCACATAACATAAAGTTCTAAATTCATCACACCTATTGGTATTCTCATGTAAATCAAATCCAAGAAAAAAACTTCAAACTCACATAAGAAAGACAAAAACAATTGACTAAACTATTGATCAATATCTAACTTGTCCATGAATATCAAATTGAAGTGATTCAAATTTAGGCACACAATAAAGATGGACCACACCAAGTTTATCTTTAGACTAATCTAGATATTATAAATCAACACCTCCTTTATATGTATGTTCATCACAAAATAAGGCTTCAAAATCCAGTGTTGCACACTCATCTTCAAAATAAAATATATGCCCTCATCAAAGAAGTTTAATAAATGACTTGTGTAAACATCGAACTTATTTTCTTTTGGTGACCAATAAAAAACCATATTACATTTCTAGATACACTCTCCCATATCTAACTAATAAGCATGATTCAAGTCACCAATCAAACCTTTAACACAAAAATTAAACTTTGGAGGCACATTATTTGAGAAACCATGATCCTTAATTAAATTTTACTTTTAATTATTTATTATAATATTTTATAATAAAAAGTTCTACTATAATTACATTTGGAACACTTATTCTTCCTCTTCAACCACTTTGACAACCTCTCCTTGTATTTTTTTCACAATCAACATGGGAAATAATATATGCCTCAGACCAAAGAAAGAGGTTATCATGTGCCTACATGATCACCTCCCTCACTATCTTCAAATTCAAATCATTAAAAATAAAATTCCATGTATATATCCATCTTCATCAACACATTAATCTTTAAGTCTAGAATAATTCATCTCAATCCCATATAAGAAAATCATTGTAGCAAGTTCCTCATTAGTACCATAATATTCAAGGAAAAAAAACATGGTAGTATATCAAGAATATTAAGTTATGTTCTTGTTCTAACAAATAAAAACTTTCATGCACATAATTAACACTATCATCTTCAATAATTAATGCATCTAGCTAAAGATATGTGCACACACTATTTCCATTATAAACATAGTTTTCATATGATCCACTATTACAATCATAGATATCCCCTTTGAATACACACTTCCAATGTCTCCCTTACATGACATTAACAAAAAATGCATCCTCCAATTGGTTATTCAAGACACCAAACTCACTATTACCAATATTTGGAGGTTTCATGCCTACTACATATGAATCTTGAACAATAGCTACCCATCCTAAAGTCTAGTCCATACTTAAAGCATTAAAATTTTGTGGAAGTAAACTTGTATCAAGACAAAATACCTCAAGAAAAATGTAATTTTTTTTTGTATTCCTCAAGCTTACACTCATCAAGGATATTATAAAGAGTAGCATAAAAATTTGGTAAAAGTAAAAATTGAATCCACCTCTTTCCTCCTAATTTTATTCAATTTTTAATGAGAAGGATAGGGTCAATGACATATACAAAATTCTCATAAAAAGGATACAATAAACTCACCCTGGAAGAAGAAAAATAGTAGTTAGGAAAGATATCCAACCATATCAATGCATTTCAACTTAAAGAATTGTAAATGAAATTCATCCATAATTTTTTACTTTCATTCTAAAATATCTCTATTAGATCAACAAATGGATCAATGTGTGCATATCCTTGTGAGTATCTTTCCCATTAAACTTGAGAAGCTAGTTGTAGGCCCCTATTGGCATGGGATTAATCCTTTCAAGAGCTTGAGATAAATATAAATATTTATATTCACTAGCAACAAGGGGATTATTGGGCGTGTTAGCCTTTTATTTCTTAAGGTAACAAGTTCAAGCACATCCAACTAAATCATATTCACATGGCTCATAAGGTAATTAATTTCTTCCATGGAGGCATTTATTTTTTGAGAAGGATTTGGGGGGGCATAACATTATTACTTTCATAAGTAAATGAGGTTTCACTATAACAACCTTAGCCTTCATATTTTTTATAACAAACAAATATAGAGTTATTAGAGAAATCATAAGAATAAATAGACCTAGACTAGTCCCTATGCCAAGTATTTGTGCCTAAAAAAATTATAACATGCAGGAATATAATTTGATCTTATATTAACATGTATTTATATTATGAAATAAAATTTATCTAAAGAGAATAAGATTCTTAAATACCTTTAACTTCCTATTGTATCTCCTTTAAATGTGTCATGAAACCATCATGGAAGGTTTACTCTATTGGTATAATATTTATTCTTGACAAAATAAAATTTCCTCCTTTCTCAAAGAGGATAATCCTTGAAGCACAATGAACCTCCAAGCTAGAAAATTGATCTAGTTTCACTCCAGTGGGAGAGCCAACAAAAGTAAAATGGTACATGGGAGAGAAACGCCTCTAATTCTTCCTTGGAAACAACACCATTTTTTGGATCTTGCATTTATATCTCCACATTTATATAGGTGGGGAAAATACTCAAGTTTAGGGGAATATTTCATCAAGAGGATAGAGTTGAAAATCATAAAGAAAAATGGATCGATGGGGACCAATTCATGAAGTGGTCAAACTTTCCTTCTTTAGGCTTTACTAGGCCAAGAGGGTGTTCCTTAAGTTCTTAAATGAACATGAAAAATAAAGAGAAATGAAGAATAAACAATAGGCATTAACAACCATACCCATGGTTCTACAAATCCCTAAGGTTATCACTAAATTAATGTTAGTACTAGCTACAAATAGACCTATAAAACTTATAATAATAAAATAGACAGACTCTTGCATATACACCAAAATATTATAGTAGTTCTATACCTCTATTCAAACACATATACACTTGAGAGATAAACACTATCATGACCCTCTATGAGTTTATTAGTTCTACTTTACATAATATTGGATATAATTTAAATCAATGGATCATGAGAGTATGAAGAAACTTAAACTACTCCTACAACTAAGAGAAAAGGATTTGAATTTTTAGCATCACAAATTGTCACCCTTGACAATTTCATACTATGTTTTTCTCCCACCTAAGTGATTGGAACTAATTATATATCCAATTTCCTAAATTATGTATCCCATGGCATTTTTAACATTTATCAAGAAATCAAATGTGCAAGACCGAAGTATATATCTAATATTTTTCTCCCAAAAATTTAGATCCTAAAAAGTGAGGGATCTAGACTATGGTGTCCTTGCACCCTAGTTCCCTTATTATGGCCCCAAAATTCAAAGTGTTGGTAGTAGTAATTTATTATTTTAAATTAAAATTTTGATTGTCAGCTATCAGGATTTAATTTTTGGGAAATTGGATCAATTACATATAAATACATAGTATTTTCACAATTTAATTATCAAGCAATATTGGAGAAAAATCATATCAGAGCACAAGTTTCTAACATTGGGTACTCTGGTTTCATATGAGCCGATTATGTTGTCCTAATTGCTTGGACTCTTATGATTATGTTTCCCTCTTTTTTGTCATCCTTGCATAGTGACCCTAGACTTTTCCTTTTTTGGTGTTTGTTCAAGAAGATTCCTAGAGGCCAAGGTCAGGGTTGTGCTAAAGGTCAAGGGGGTGGCCATAGGGCTAACCACTAGGACCTCCCTTCTCATGATTCCCACGAGGGTGGTCGCAAGGAACAAAATGACTCTCAAAATGGTCAGGGGAGTGTGGGTTAGAATCTTGGTCAGCCAGAGTTAGGGGAGCTTAGTTATGTCTTTTTCTTGAGGAGATCCTTGGTTGCCTTAGACCTAGATAGGAGGGTAATTGACAGGGGGAATTCCAACACTCTGAGCATATTAATAGGAAGTGAGAGAGATCTCCTAGGAGGAGACATGTCACAGCAGAGCAAGAGACTATTATAGCAGGTCATATGAGGGATCTCTTGAGGTCACACCCTCCTACCTTCAATGGTTCTAGTGGTGGCTTGGAGGCTGAGACATGGTTGATATACTTGGAAAGGTATTTTTCCATGCACCCATATGGTAGTGATACCAAGGCAAGATGCACCATCATGCACCTTAGAGGTTTTTCTTCCACATGGTGGCAGTTGGAGGAAAAAAAGTTGCATTTGGACATTGACTTAGTTTCATGGGAGATGTTTCTAGAGAGGTTCAAAGCCTAATTTTTGTCAGACCACTAGAGGAAATGTCACACAGATGAGTTTCATGAGTTGAGGTAGATGGCTATGAATGTGGAGCAATACGAGCATAGATTCTTTAAACTCAAGCAATATGTAGGTATTGGTGATGATGAGGCCATGTTGGTCTAGCATTTCATTAGGGGTTTGAATTCCTATATCAGTGGGGGAGTCTGTGTTTTTGAGCCAAATACCATGGAGGTAGTAGTAGAGAAGGCTTTGTTGGTGGAGGAGAACCTATCCATGGCGCTAGGAGGGCAGAAAAGTGTGCAGATTGGTAGTGCACCTTCAATAGGTTTTGGGGCTAGAGGTAGTCAGTCTCAAGCAACAGGTTCCTCTAGGAACCATCAGGCACCCACTAAGGGTGGACAACAACAACAACAATAGCAACACTCTCAGCCAAAACAAAGGAGCTTTCAGAATCAACGAGACAATAGATCTCAGCTTGGGAAGGATCATAAGTGGCAGTGGACCAAACAGTATTACCCTAGTCAACCTACATAGAGTGCACCTTAGGTTTTTAGTAGGGGTAGTGTTTAGCAGTCCATTGCACCATCAGGTGGTAGAGATTTTGGTGGGTGCTTTTCTTGTGGACAATATGGTCACATAGTTGCATGTTTCCCTCAGAGATCAGCATAGGCAACTAGCCAAAAACTGACAACATTAGAGTCCACAATAGGAGATGCAGGTAGATCTCATCGTGTGTTTGGAGTGGTTGATAACCACCAAGCAGAGCATCAACGGATAGTCATTGAGACTATAGGTGTGTTGGGAGGTACTTCTATCTCTATATTATTAGATTTAGGAGACTCAGATTCATTTATATCTTCTTCTATTGTGGAGCAGTGTGGGATGGAGTCTGTAAAGTAGGGAGATAGGTGGTAGGTTGAGTTGGTTACCGGTTCCTTCGTGGCCATGGATTCCTAAATTCTGAGTTGTGTATTGGATTTAGGCCCCTTTTCTACCTCAGTAGACCTCTAGGTAATTTCATTGGGGTATTATGGTGCTATACTAGGGATGGATTGGTTAGATTCCCATCATGATTGTATTGACTATCGTCAGAAGACTGTGCAATGTGTGGATGATTGTGGTTAGAGTGTGGAGATAGTAGGGATTCATATACCCATTTCCCTTCGCATGATCTTTGCTATGTAGCTTAAGTGGTGTATGCATCAAAGGTTTTAGTTATTTGCAGTGTCCCTAGAGGGTTTGGATGAAGAAAGGTGTCAAGAGGTATCTTTGGATAGTCATCCCATTCTTCGAGAGTATGCCGATGTTTTCCCCAGTGATATTCCTGGTATGTCACCAAAGCATGACATAGATTTTTGCATCGATTTGGTGCTAAGGGCATAACCTATTTCTAGAGCTCCTTATCAGATGACCACTCAGGAGCTGAGTGAGTTGAAGTTGTAGCTTGAGGAGTTGTTGGATAAGGGATTTATTTTCCCTAGTTTTTCTCCATGGGGAGAGCCAGTTATTTTTGTGAAGAAGAAGGATGGTTCTCTTTGTCTATGCATTGATTATAGGCAGTTGAATATGGTGACGATCAAGAATCATTGTCCACTGCCTAGGATAGACAATCTCTTTGATCAGATGAAGGGGGCCAAGGTGTTCTCTAAGATTGATTTGAAGTCAGGTTATCATCAGTTGCATATCCATGAGGAAAATATCTAGCAGACCATTTTTCATACTCGATATGGACACTACGAGTTTACAGTGGTTCCTTTTGGGTTGATGAATGCACCCCCAGTCTTTATGATTTTGATGAATGGAGTGTTCCACACTTACTTGGATTGATTTGTGCTTGTGTTCCTGGATAATATTATGATCTATTCTAGATTGATGGAGGATCATGAGGTTCACTTGCATCAAGTATTGCAATGTTTGAGGGAGAATTAACTCTATGCAACCTAGCTAAGTGCAATTTTTTCTAGACTGAGGTTAAGTACCTTGGTCATGTGATTTCAGGAGAGGGTATAGTTGTAGATCACTCTAAGATCTAGGGCATTGCGGATTGGACAGCATCAACAAATGTTTTAGAAGTTCAAAGTTTTATGGGGTTGGCCAGTTATTATCATCAGTTTGTTCAGGGTTTTTCTCGGATAGCTCACTTGATTACTTACCTTCAAAGGAAAGGGAAGAAGTTTGTGTGGATGGAGTAGTGTAAGATGACATTTCATACTCTAAAGGAGCTTCTCATTAGTGCACCTATTTTGGTAGTTCCTAATCCATCTCATGATTTTGTGGTGTGTACTGATGCTTCGTTGGAGGGCTTAGGAGCAATACTTATGTAGGATGGTCGTGTGATCGCTTATGAGTCTCACAAACTCAAGGATCATGAGTTGAACTATCCCACTCACAACTTGGAGTTGGTAGTAGTGGTTCATGCTTTGGTGAGTTGGCAACATTTTCTTTTGGGGCATTAGTTCAAGCTGCATAGTGACCATCATAGTCTACATTACATTTTCACTTAGTCGAACTTGAATGCCCAACAACATCAATGGATGGAGTTCCTCTGTGAGTATGAATTTGAGGTCAAATATATTTAAGGGAAAGAGAATGTATTGGCAGATGCTTTGAGTTAGAGGCATCATGAGATTGCAGTGGTGACCCTTGGTGTGGATTTGAGGGACAGGATCCTTGAGGCCCTTCTAAGGGACACGTGGTATCAAGAGGGCAGATTTTTTGGTTATGCTCTTGAGTCAAATGGTCTTCTTCGACATCTTGGATGGATTTATGTTCTTGATTTGGATGGAATTCACACATTGATTATGGATGAGGCACATCGTGCACCTTACTTGGCACATCTTGGTGTCAAGAAGATGCGTGTAGATCTGAGACAGATATACCATTGGTTTGGTATGAAGCGAGATATCAAAAATTTTGTGTTGAGATGTCTAGAGTGTCAGTGAGTGAAGGATGAGCATTAGCACCCTGCAAGGATTTTGCAGTCCAATTTGGTCCTAGGACATCATTTCTGTGGACTTTCTAGTGGGTTTGTTGGTTTCCTCTCATCGTCATGATGCTATCATGGTCACTGTAGATAGATTGACCAAGGTTGCTCATTTCTCTCCTATGCAGTCTTCCTACACAACAACTATGGTGGCTCAAGTTTTTATGGAGGATATTGTGAGGTTACGTGGGATTCCTTGACAGATCATATCAGATAGAGATCTTGTTTTCACATTAGTGTTGTGGACATCACTACAACATGCCTTAGGGATCCAACTGAACTTCAGTTCGGCTTATCATCCATAGACATATGGGTAGATAGAGTGGGTTAATCAGGTTTGGAGGACATGTCACACATGTATGTCATGGATTAGTAGTCTCGGTGGGAGGACTACCTTTATCTTGTGGAGTTTTCCTATAACAATGGATATCATAGTTCTATAGGTATGTATCCTTTCTAGGCATTGTATGGTCATCCTTTTCGTACCCCTTTGAGTTGGGATCGGTTAGAGGACAGAGCGTTCTTAGGTCTGGAGACGCTTCAGGAGATGGAGCAGTAGATTGAGCATATTCACAAGCATTTGGTGGCAACTCAAGACAGGAAGAAGTATGTCGATGCTCATAGGACGGACCATTAGTTTTTCGTTGGAGATCGAGTATTCCTAAGAGTGTGTATGCAGAAGAGTTTGATCCGATATGGAAAGGGCTCTAAGTTGGTGCCTCAGTTTGTTGGCCCCTTTGAGATTCTTGAGAGGATAGGACCTATTGCTTATCATCTTGGCTTGCCACTGAGCCTATCCCGCATCCATGATGTTTTCCATGTATCAATTCTTAGATAGTGATTTCCTTATATGACCCATATATTGGATTGGAATGCATTGTAGGTAGAGGACGAGAAACTTTCTTTGGAGCCCATGCATGTTTTGCAGCATCAGAGGTTGACCCTCAGGGGTCAGGACATAGAGCAGTTAAGGGTCGAATGAGACCCGAATGATGATACCTCTAGTACATGGGAGGATGCGTGGTGTGAGATCTCTACCCTTATCTTTTTGCAGGCTTTCAGGAGTAAGCCCAACCCTAGGGGGGAGGATGTGATACCCCTCCATGTTTTGGACATTGATTTTGTTTAGATAGAATTATGATGACCATTTAGTTACATACGATTTGGATGATGTTTATGTTATGACGATGGTTTGTTTTATGAGATAATGTTATGAGTAATCTATGTGTTATGTTAATGATTCTGTTTCCATTTTGACTAGTTACTTATGGATACTAACCCTGGTACTAACACTTTTAGTTAGAGTATGAGATATGATGTATTATGTCTTATGTGTTTGATTCTAATTGTGGTGAGAGGGGATGATGTCTCATTACTCCCTTTGGGGAGACATG